>LPNX011143885.1:242477-284158 GCA_001517045.1 Pseudotsuga menziesii
TTGATTTTCAAGTTATGTATGAGTAATATACCAGTCTAGGATATAGTTTGCTAATGAATCAGCAATTGGTTTTTCTGCCCTAGGGATATGCCTATAAGTAATGACTTAAAATGGTCTTTCCAGTAGACTCACTCCCCAAAAGAGGTGGAGAAGTATGGTATTTATGATGGCATAGGCATGGTTCAAATTACAAACCACTAACTAAGAGTCCATGAATACTACCAAATCATGAATGTCCCGAGATGCAGCTTCAGTCAGTAGACCTATTACTACCTAATACTTGGTGATGTCGTTGGTAGCTAGACGAATACAAACCACTCCTGAACTAACTAGATCATGTGCAGGAGAATATAGAACCCAAGAAGCTGAAGCAAGGTTCAAGGTATGACAACAAGCACCATCAGTGAAGCCATAAAAGGCCATCCGATCTGCATAACCAAAACATGGTATAAGCAGTTTGGACACTAAACTCAAAACCATATTGAAAATACTAAAGAACACTGAAACTAAAAGGTGTACATATATACAAGGTACCATACACGAGTGATCTAACCATAGTACCTCTTTAGGTACAACCCATTGCAAGATTTCCCGAAGGAGATTCTATCATAATCGACAAGCTCATAGGCCCCTTTCTCTAAGACTTTGGAAACGATAAAATGACCAAACCACATTGATTTGAACTTCCCTTTTCCTAGGTTATCATGTTTCTGATCGTAGGTCAGAACTAGGTCACCTTCATTAAAAACACGAGGTTGGACAGATTTATCATACTGCGCCTTGACGCATTTCTTATGTGCCTCATTGACTAAGGCAACATCTCATCTAGTTTCGTCAAGATTGTTTAGGTATATAAATATTTCTTCCTCAGCGGAAGTATTGGGGAGAAGTTCAGTGAAAAGTTTCAAAGACGGGATCTGGCACTGAGTAGGTAGGACAACTTCTAGTATGCAAACTAACTAGAAAGGTGTAAAACTAGTCATTGTTTTCACTGAAGTCCTATAAACCCAAAGAGAGGAAAAGAGATTCCGGTTCCAGTTGGATTTATTATCTCCAACCGTCCGACATAGCATAGTTTTTAAGACTGTGTTAATGGCCTCGACCTGACCATTAGCTTGTGAATAATAAGGAGTTTAGTTTTCATGGAGAAAACCCAGCTTGGCACTTAACTCTGCCATCATATGATTCCAAAAATGTGATTTGTGATCAATGACTATGGACCATGGAACTCCAAACCTAGCTATTATGTGATTAAATAGGAAGAGGGCGATAGTATTACTATCCTCTGCATATGTAGGCATAGCCTCATCCCATTTAGTGAAATAATCCACAACCACTATGATGTAACCATGCCCCCCAGCTGAGGTAGGATTACAATGCATAAAATCTATCCCCAATATGGTCGCCAGATTTGTTATTAAGAATTTCGCACCTTCTGCGAACAAAAGTTGTTCCTCTAGTCTGAATGGTTCAGATCCAGAACAAATAAGTTACAGCAAGGAAAATAGACTTCTCCTAGAAACTACAGACACCTAGAATACAATATTTAGAGATTGATGTGGCCCTTCACCTATGGAAAAATATCTCTAAGAAGATATCTGCAAACACACATCAAACACAAAAGATCAAAAGTACCAAAGTATTATCTATAGATCTATATTGGTGACTAAGGAATCCTATAATAAACATGCAATATTATACATGACAAGTTATATGGGAAGAAAACTAAATTTTCATTGATAAATAATGAAAGAGTTTACAACCTATGCCTTAGTGTTGATGCACTCCTCCACAAAACCAATGTATTATCCTCGATAGCTCCAACTTTCTCCTCTATTCTCACTCTTGATGGATCAGGACAGAATGTCAAAATGGCAACATAACTTTGCTCTCTCCTCAACCATGGGGTATGAGCCTATTTATATAGGCATCAAATGGATAGAGATGGTTGAGATTTTGGTGGATGAGGTGGATAGGATATTCCCAAAGCATGGATCTCGAGCTCAACTGACCCAGGTGAATAGGGATAAGGACTGCCACAAAGCTTTTGGTCTAGAAGCTTCATGAAGTCTCCATTTTTTACTTTTTACCAAGGGCACCGCTCCTGTTCCTTGATGACAGAGTGGTGTTAGGCATAATCGCTCTTCAAAAAAAGAGGAAAGATGGTGCCACCACCTTTCTTCAACACAAATCAGGTGGTGCTAAAGAAGGTACCACTCCTAAGCTTCAGGGTAGAAGTGGTGCTAGGTTTTTATGTGCAAATTTGACATTTGGATCAAGGTTTTCACTTCAATATTTGGGAACAAGGGAAAAAAATGGATGTTTAGGATCCTATCACATGTTGATGACAATATTTGGATGTAACAAAGACCACCAATGATATCTAGAGAAGAAAATGATTCTTTGGAGAGAACCATGTGGTTGGATGATCCTGAATTAATGAGAAAGGCTTGTGATTATGAAAATCCATCCTTCAGTGCATGGAATCTCTCATGATCTTCAGTCTTGTTTCTAGAATCAATATTCCTTGCGCCTTCTAGGAGGGTAATGTTCTTATTCTCAATAAGTATTGAAATTTGATCTATATTTTTCTTCATACATAGATTCTTTGGATATTTTACTCCCTTGTAGTAGGGGAACTTGGTCTTTTCAAACCTTTTCTTCTTATATTTCTTGGAACCTAAGGCTCCATCTGAAGGATTACGCTTCTCCCTTGGTTTGGTTTCAGTGTTTTTCTTGTCCTTCCACTTTCACTTCCCTTTTTCTTATACATGATTGGTCTCCCCATCCAAAAGCGATTGATCTTTGGAGGATTTTAGGGATCCCATTTGGATCAACTTATCTTGTTCTTGGATGAGGGATTCGGTGGATGCATCAAGTGTGAAAATTTTCCATTTAGGAGTTTTTAGTTTCTTGGAGTGGAAATTAGACACAAAAACTAAGACTTTGGGACCAAGTTTTCTCAATATGGAGAGCAATAGTTTCTCATCCTTCTTCTCAAGCCACATTGTTTTCACTGCATGACCATGGACTTGAACATTGTAAAAAATAGTTGTATGGTATCAAATTTCTAGGTTGAAGAGAAATTAGCTCATTCTCTAGAATATGGCCTCTTAGCTCATCCTTCTTTCCAAACCAATATTTGAGCTTCTTCCATACTTCTTTTGGATTTTTTAATCCATCAAGAAAGAATAGTAACTTCCTGGATATATGAATTTACATGAACCCAAAGGCTTCATCGAAATTGTTCAAATACTTAGATTTCTCCAAAGGTTGTTGGGGTTCAATATCCTTCCCCATTGTAACCCTATATAGACCCTTTTTTCACAAAAAATATGCATATATACCTTCCAACCTAAGTATTTTAAGGGGGTGAGTATTCTGGGTATCACTGCAGTTGAATTTTGCATTTGAGCTTGTAGGAGCAACACAATTCTTCTGAATTCTTCACAAAACATACATAAAAATATTATTAGAAGGTTCAATAGATCTGTAGATCTCTAATAGCATGTAAAATTATCAATTCCACAAGATATTCATGATAGATTGAACCTCGCAGTAAAAGAATAATGAAGGAGATTGATTTTACAGTGAAAAATTCATAAACACACACAATGAAATTGAACATAGAAGGAACTCTCAAATTGGAGAAATAACTGGACTCAATATTCATTAACTAGTATACAATATGTCCATGATACAAAAGAGGAAATTTGAATCCTCTAGAAGTGATTCGAATCTCTGTCTTCAAACTAAATCTAGACATGGCTAACTTTGGAGAAATAACCACTAAAGACTCATTAATGCAACTTCAGACAACTAAAATAGTGAATAGTCAGTTAACTAACAATGCTAGGTGATAAAATACACCTTTTTCCTCAAATTATGCAAAGGATGTGCTTATCTGAATAAGAGTGGACTAAATTTGTCCCATCGGAGCATGTATCAACACTAACTAGGGTGAACTAATGGTGAGACTCCCATAACTAAGTGTGGGATCCTAAAATATAGGGATTGGTATCTAGAGCTCCTTGATTGATGATTGAGGGCACATCAAGTGTCTAGTGGGACCCAGAGGACATATGCATGCACTAATGGAAGTGATAATATTATCCTAAGTTAGGAAACTAACAAATAGACTACGGGTTACAAGAGAGGATTACATAATAATCCTAACATTTTGGGAATTTTCTTATATCTCGTTAATTATAGTGCTAATATATTCATGGTATATTTTACACCATATGGTACTACCTTTGAGGAAGAATTATCTAATCTAAAAAAAGTGCTCAAGTGTTGTAAATAGGTTAACCTTTCATTGAGCAAAAAACCATGCATATGCTAATGATACAAGGGATTGGGATGGGACATTTTCTCTCTAAAATAGGTATTTAGGTCGAACCAGTGAAGGTGAAGGTAATACTTAACATTCCTCCACCTAAGAAGCAAAAAGAGGTACATATTTTTTGGTTAATACTAGTTACTACCATTTTTTACGGAAAATTATTCAAAAATTACCTCTCCTTTGTTTGCTTTATTAATTAAAGATGCATATTTCTCTTGGACTAACAAGTGATTTAGCTTTTGGGAAATTAAAAGAATTATTTTCCGTAGCCCCTATTTTATGAGGACCATATTGGAGATTTGCTTTTCACATTGCTTGATATACATCTGATATAGCTATTGTGGTGGTACTAGGTCAAGAGTAAGACTAGAAACCATACATTATTTACTATGCTAGTGAAAATTTAAATACTGTAGAATCAAACTCCACAGTTACAGAGAAGGAGTTTCATTTTGTGGTTCTCTTAGTCAATAGGTTATGGCACTATTTCATAAGGTATCCCACTTTCATTCACACATATTATTCAAAAATCCAGTGTCTCACTAACAAACCTATCACAAATGCATGAGTCATGTAATGATATTTTTCATAGGAACTCTAAACTGGTACAAGAGTGATCATGGTAAAATTATTATCATAAGATCTCCTTACATATTTAGTATACTAACAAAAAAAGGAATGATACAAAAAAAGTTAGCGCGTCAAAACATGGTCATTGTTTCCAAATTCGCCATGTAATTAAATATTGTCATCTACACATCAAATCAATGTTGTAGAGTCATTCAAGGCTTACACATTACACACTCGATAAAGGCATCCTCATACCCTGAAGTGGTTTTATGCATCAAACGTGTCAAATTCGGATGAAATTAGGGTTGCTTAAGTAGTTTCATCAAATCAGTTTTGCCTGACCCTGCAACCATCATATCAGATAAATAAAGGATTGTCAGTCAAGCATAGAATTGGAATACTCTTTGGATCCTACAGAAGAACATGTTATATGTGTTAATATTTCATATGCTTAGATAAATATCATTAGTGTTTAAGCCAATTTCACATCAATAGAATATGCAGAACCACTGAAAGAAGAATAATCACAAAATAGACACAAATTTATCCTAGGAAACCCTCAAGGGGAAAAATACCAACAAAACTTCCTCTATATAGATTTATAAGATAAAACCCCAAAATAGGTTCTCCTTCTCCTTGCTAATCTCTCTCTCTCTCTCTCTCTCTCTCTCTCTCTCTCTCTCTCTCTCCTATGTGTTATACACATGTTAGTGTGTGTGTTCAAATGAGGAACACAAATCCTCTATTTATACTCTTTCTATCACTTGAATGTTAACCTAACAAGTCATCCTCAACAAACATACTAGTCCGAATTCACCTAATAAGACACAAACCAGTATTATATTATATTCAAGAGGGTACTATTGTTATAGCGGATTTCACCACTCCAGGTGAATCACACTTTGTATGGCCTTCCCCTATCCCGCTGCAGACTCTTTAGACCCCATGGACCATATTTTATCCTCTGATGTTTCCTTGATCATCCATAAAACTATATGAAAAATGATATACACGGATTTTTACCTGATAACTGCGTACATACGCGGGTTTGACCCATATAACCACATACATCGGGATGTGTGCATAATCCAAATCCTTTTGGAGTTTTCCTTGACATGGATCCGACTCATTCGACTCCTGGCCTTCCATATTCCTTGAGATCGCTCGGATTCGACCCTTCATTATCCCTTGTGAAGCTATATAAGGAACCCCTTGGTACATTGAAGGCATATAGAGAGATTGAAAGCAAAGAAACTATAGTCCATTGTTGCCGGAATTTATACTTGAGTCTGCACCCCTTTGTCCCTTTGGAGTACTTTTGTGTTCTTCCCAAGCTTTCCTTTTGCTAGTGAGCTTGCTATCATGAGATGGAGGATTGAGGTGGTGGAGGCCCAAGTGGGGGATTCAATTTCTCCGGTTCGCAGACGTGCTATCAAAGGTTGTATCTATCTTGTAATCTCTGATTTATATTAATAAGAACTATCTTTTCCTGTCCAATGATGTGTATTTGATTGAATATTGTATCCATGGGAATATGTCAAATGCTTTTACATTATTGATTATATATGCTAGAATAGATCTAACACCATGATATATAGTATGCTTGTATTGCTTACTTGTTGTTGAGGAAGTATTATATCAATTCAAGCTAAAGATTGGAAAGCTCAACGGGGATCTACTTCAACCGTCTGGAATAAGGTATGAGGTCTGATCCTTTAGTGTTAGACATTTTATTTGTATTGCATATTGGGAAAGATTGATTTCTGGAGTCAAAGTTGTCTATTGTGGTACCCCAAGCCATAGGAATTTATCTCGGTAACAGAATTTGCGACTCCACTGGGGAGTTCCTAGTAGTTGTCCTTTGGGGGTGATTTTCTCGGCATTCAATGTATTTGAATTGCTCTTTCTCTCTTGTTTCTATGTCGGGTCTGGGGGCATGTATGCCTGGTAGAGTCTGATTGGAGTGAAGTTTGTCTTAGCTTGTCTGTTTACCTTGTGTTATGCACCTTTTCTTCCCGTACACAGGTTTTTGATTTACAGTCGCGTATACACGCGGTTTACTCTGTGATTTCCGCATATACACGCAAGTTTACTGTGAACAGTCGCATATACCCTGGATTTTTCCCTTTTTGTGGAAGTTAATTGGTTTCTGGGTGAATGCTGTTAGTTGTTGAGTCTCCTTTGGCACTGCCTAAGTCTATTTTGACCTCTGTTTCTGACCGGAAACGTTTTTTTTTTTAGCATAATTTTTTTTTAGGAAAGTTCTTGTCATGGAATTTTCGATTTTTTGTTTGAGATTAGTGCATTAGAGTTCTTTTACCTTAGTGCTTTGCTTAGATTCTGTCTATGTGTGCTTGCAGAGTCTGGGCGTGGTAGAATCATTCTTTTGCTTTTTGCATCTCTTATATTTTCAAAAAACCCAAAAACATTTGCTTATCATAATGCATTGCATTTTGCACGTTGCATTGTGCTTGCACTAGATCTAGATTTGCTTTGGAGTACTAGTTAGGACTTCATATAGGAAAAATTTGCATTCATCATTTGAAGAAGAATTGTGCATTTCACATAGTAGCATACCCTGTTTACATGGACACAATGCATTTGAATTGATTGTTACGGTGTGCATTTTACTTCATGTTGCATCATAACACCACTAGTTGCACGACCATATCCCATTTTTGAGTAATAAAGCCAACTAAAATCAATGCTAATTAAAATGAATTACACTCTTTTCTTTTCTAGGGTGCACCAATAAGCTTAGGTTTTAGGATCTTGGAATAGTTCATTGTAAGTCAATTCTCCAAGATCACTAAACAACAACATCTAGGTGTCTGTCTAGGGAGTGTGTGAAATCCTTGGTATAACCATCGTTCTCAGGATCCTCCTCTCAAATGGGAGTTAAGCACGAGGCAGTGTGAGCGGTTATTGATTGGGATGACCCCTAGTCATAACTAAGTAGCACCGAAGATATTTCTAGGATTGTATTCGTATCTGGGGGCTCTTTCGAGAGTTTCGGGCTTTGCTACCTTGCCCATACGGTCAATCCCGCCTGCGACTGTCCGCCTGAGATTTGATTATATTGAGGTGACCTTAGTAAACTTACCTAGGATATCGAGGGGGTACTTGTAGAGGTTATTCTACAGGTGTCCCGGCCAGGTTGGGGTCGGACAGCACAGTCGCTTTATGCGTTGAAGCTAAGGGCCACAATAATTGGTTACGTACCTCTGCTTGTTGTGTATGGGAGTCTCAGGCCTCTCCTAGGCTAGACATACCTACTTCATTCAGGAGCTCACTTATCTAGCCCTTGTTTGCTTGCATTTGGCTTTAGATTTTATTAGTGATTGCTCTGCGCATGCTAGTTGGCCTAGGGTTTACGTAAATAGAGAGTCTTTACTATTTTTGTTTTGAGTCATTGTGGATTCGAGTGCGGTTTCGCGTCGTTCTCGTCGGTTAGCAGGACTTCCGCCTTCCACTTATCCTCCTCCTTTGGGAGAGAGACCTAGATAGTCTAGGAGGACTATGTCACACACGGATTCACACACCATGGAGGATCATTCAGAGACTATTCCTAAGCCACCTCCTCCCATTCGTGTTGACGATGGGGAATTTACTCCTACATACAATCCTTCACCTGACCTAGTTGAGTTCGGTCCTGTGATTTCCCAAATAGGATCTTTGCACGATAGACCTACTCACCCTAGGGATGATTCCCCATTGACACATTACCGGTATGGAATGTCGGAAGATGCCGAGACTCACTTTGAACCTGCCAGCACTAGCTACGGTAGTTATGCTACGACTGGTTTTCCTATGAACGATTTGAGATTTCATGTCGAATTTGACTTTGAGCCTAGCACTATGCCTGGGGGAAATCCCATTCCTTACCTTGCGGAGAGGTTTGGGAGTACTAGTCACATTGCACATTTCGTCCCAATGGTGGAAGCTACATCTCATCCCCCTCCTAGGTTTAGGGTTAGTGATCCGATTAGGATACCAGGTCCGAGATGGGTGACGATAAGCGGTAGTACATATCTTATTACTTAGATTCCTTTGTCCTCGGTTTCGAGTTCTTCAAATGTACATCCTCCACCTTATCCACATGGTCCTTCGAGCCGATATATGGCTACGAGTCAGGTCCATACTGTGGTTATTAGGCCGATTGTGTCTCAAGTTCATATACCACCTGCTACTTCGGGAGGCTATATTCACGCTTATAGTGGTCAGCTTGTTACATCATGGGCATATATACCTACTTCTGGTATGTATGTTCCCCCTTCCAGAGCTTATCTTCCTACCTACGGAGTGTCCCATTGGACATCACATGCGATGACCTATGGACCTTATTACGGGACGCAGTATGGACAGGTTTCTTCACCTTATGGAGGCAGGTATCAACAACCTGCTTACTCTCCTAATTATGGCTTCGTAGCTCCTACTAGTCAAGGTCCACCTTACTATGGTACTTCCACGTCACCTTATACGGGTCAGATAGGAGGAGGAAACTATGGACAAGGCCATGGTGGTACTCAAACCTATGTGAACCAGGGAGCGGTCCATCGACCTCATCATCCTAGGCTCCCTTTCCTCACGACGCTTAACCTTCCTGACTTATCGAGACTTACGAACGATCCCGTGGCTAATGACCCGGCTTGGCCGGCTGTCCCTACCAAGCTTCCTTTGGACATACCTAAGTTCCAAGGCAAATTGGGAGAGGATCCGAACGAACACGTTACCACATTTCACCTTTGGTGCTCTTCGAATTCCTTACATCAGGACTCAGTCCGCTTGCGACTATTTCAACGCACCCTCACGGGGCCTGCTGCAAAATGGTATATAGAGTTACCAAAGGGAGATTTTACCTTGTTCGATGATCTTGCGATGAATTTTATTAATCACTTCCAACTACCAGTGCGCTATGACATTGGTACTGAACTCTTGTCGACATTTCGGCAAGATAAAGCCACCCATATTTCTGATCATATTCAGGAGTGGCATAGACAGAAAAGATTAGTTAAAGATTTTATACCGTCGGAGTTCCTTCTCGAGTGGTTCCTCAAGTCTTTATTGCCATATATCGTGAAGGATGTTTCTACATCCGGAGTGCAGAATGAGGAACAAGCAATCTTTAGGACGCAGGAACTGGACTTGATTTATGCTCAGTCCGGTTTGTTGTATGAGATTATTCCCAATGCTCCTCGTTCTAGTTTCGATCCCAAGGTCAAACCTGGACCACATGCCGATGGCATTGTGGGTTGTGCAAGTACGAAACCTGCAGATTTGGTTGCAAAACAAGTTAGTCAATTGTCGCTCAACCAGTCTGCTTCGGGACAAGCTACGGCTTCATCTCAACCCACCCAAATGGTGAATGTACTTTCTGTGCAATCGTCGGACCAGAAGGGTAACCAGAAACCCGTACGGAATAGAAAAAAGGGTAAGAATAATAATTGAAAGGGTGGGAATAGGAATGAGATTGCTACCAATAATGACAAGAATGGTCAGAATGCTGGTGGGGACAAGAAAGCGAAACGTAAGGTTAAGTTCCCTTGCCAGCTATGTAAGGATGATCATCTCACTTACTTGTGCCCCCGAATTGATGAAGCTTCGAGACTCTTAGCACTAGGCCCAACTGTGCTAACGAACCCTTTACCGCATAACCAGAATATGAACTCGAAGTCCCAGGAGCAATCTAGTGAGAATGATCCACTAGAGACTAGTGCTCATGGGTGCATTAACATGGTCCGTGCTGCCAAGGTTGTGACTCATGCGAAAGATTATGGATCGTCACAACCCAACTCAGGAAAAGAACCTGATCCACCAGGAACCCCTTTGTGCATTGAGAAACCTGCGGATAAACCTGAGGCTGCACCTCACATTCCTAAGGGGGTACTTAAGTGCTCAGGGCATAATCCAAATGCCCGAGCCACACAGAATTATTCAGTTGTTGAGGATTTGGGCCATACTCCTTGTGCGATGTCTACATTGGAAGTGCTTCAGAGTTGTCCTTCGCAAAGGAAGGTTTGCTTTCTGCTCTTGGTGTGAACGGTGATGATTCTTCCTCAGTGATCAAATTTGAAACCGCAGGTCATCAGCCTCAATTTTCCTACTATGTGTCCCTTTTGGTACATGTAGAATGTCTTAATATGATCGTTAAGCGCACTGTGATTGACGAGGGCGCTGCTGCATCTGTGATGTCTTTGTCCTGTTGGAAGGGTCTTGGTTCTTCTGAGTTGTTGAAATCAACGACTATGTTAACTGCTTTTGATGGGAGATCTTTTAGGCCGCATGGCATCATTTCATCCCTTAAAGTCCGTTTGGGGGGGAAGACCATTGCGATAGAGTTTGAGGTGGTTGATGTGCCCCTCGACTACAATCTCTTGCTGGGTCGAAACTGGATGTATAGTATGCAAGCCGTTGCTTCTTCCTTGTTCCGCGTTGTATGCTTTCCACATAATGGGAAGATTGTAATGATTGACCAAATGAAATTCAAGAATTCCCCTGTTACTGCATCTTCAGGAGCTTCGGTCCCGATTGTTGAACACTCTCAGCCGGCAACTGGGAGTGTGGGTGTAGGCATGTATCCATCCCTCATGGGAAGCTTTAGTTGTCCTACGCCGGTCCTCATGATAGGATCTTGTTCCGATAAGGCTTCAACTTCTACAACCTCAATGTATTTTTGCACAACTCATATGGAAGATCCTTGGATTCTTCCTACACTGAGTATTTCAAGTGAGCCTGTCGAGACCAACATGCCGCTTCCTGCAACCATGATAGCTTATCAAGCCAATCTTAAGAATGTTGTAGAGCCTTGTTCTTCCTCTTCACGGATGGAAGAGGAAGACCCCTATGTACTGCCGACACAGGCAGCATAGTTTTCTCATGCCCACGACTGTCTGGATACGGTTTTCCCTTCAGATGAAGCGATCATCAAGGCTATGTCGGGCGTTGAGCCGCCATGGGAGGAACTTCATCATAGATCATATTTCCTTCCACCGCTTGACCGTTTGGAGCATGAGGATTATAGGGAGAATATTCTTAGTCAGAAAGTTGGTAGTCCCATGATTCCATTAAGCTCTCCTGGTCAGATGGCTGATGGGAACATGGTGAACATATCTTCCACGATTTCTATCAACATCTCTCGAAATCCTGGCACCATTGAGAATGTCTATATTGGGGCAGAATGTTCCCATGCTGAGATTCTCAAATATACCGAGCTATTCAAGGAATTCCGTGATATTTTTGCTTGGTCTTATGATGAGATGCCAGGTATCGACCCTCGAATTGTCGAACATGAGATTAAGACTTACCCCAATGCTAAACTTGTTCGACAACGTTTATGCACCGTGAATCCTAGGAAATCACCTGCCATTAAGGTAGAGATAGAGAAGCTGTTGAAAGACGGTTTCATCTATCCCGTTCCCTTGACGGAGTGGGTTTCAAACCCCATTCTGGTGGATAAGAAGCAAGGAGCGATCCGAATATGCACTGATTTCCGTGATTTAAATCATTCCTGTCCTAAGGATAACTTCCCCACACCATTTATAGATCAGATTTTGGATGAGTGTGCGGGTAGCGAGGTGTTCTCCTTTATGGATGGCTTTTTCGAGTATAATCAGATCCAGATTAAACCTGAGGACCAACGCAATACTGCATTTATTTGTCCTTGGGGAATGTTTACATATCGAAATATGTCTTTCGGCCTTAAAAACACTGGAGCTACATTTCAACGGGCGATGACCTTGATTTTCCACGATCTCAAGTCTATTATTGAAGTATTTTTGGATGACCTCGCTGCTCATTCTCGTATGAGAATGCGTCATTCATATCACTTGAGATTGGTATTTGAAAGATGCTGAAACTATTTGGTTCGATTAAATCCTCATAAGTGCATCTTTTGCGTGAAGTCAGGTCGTTTACTAGGATTCATCATTTCAAAGGAGGGCATAAGAGTCGATCCCTTAAAGGTTGAGGCAATACTTCAGTTGTCTCCCCCGAAGAACATTCGTCATCTTCAGTGTTTGCAAGGTATGGAAAACTTCTTATGAAGATTTGTGGTCAACTTTTCCAATTTGACTAGAGGCTTCATGCATCTCTTGAAGAAGGATACTCCCTTTGAATGGGATGAGCGAGCCCAGAATCCTTCGATGCACTTAAGCGAGCCCTAGCATCGGCCCCAGTGATTAGTCCTCCGGATTATAGCTGTGATTTCCTATTATATGTGGCCGCATCTTTAGAGATGATTGGTATGGTATTGGTTCAGGAGGATGAGGAGCTCCAAGAGCATGTCATATATTATCTGAGCTGAAACCTTATTGACGCAGAGATTCGTTATTCTCATGTCGAGAATCTTGCTTTAGCGACCGTGCATGCGGTTCATCATTTGAGACATTATATTCTCCTTCACTAGACCTTGGTTGTGGCCCACATCAATCTGTTTCAGTTCGTCCTCACATGAAGGATGTTTGGGGGAAAGTATAATAAATGGATTGTCATTTTGCAAGAGTTCGATCTCGAATTTGTTTCGGCAAAGTCGAAGAATTCGTTAATTTTTGTAGAGCTTATATCGGATTTCCCGAGCGAGGCTGAGGATTTGGTTTGTGAAGATACATTTGTTGATGAACACATCTTCTTAATCTCAATGTCTGACCCATGGTATGGAGATATCATAGTATATCTGCAAACACAAAGGACCCCTACTCACCTCTCGTGAGATGAACGACGACGATTACATCACGTCTCTAAGAACTACCTTATAGTGGACAATACTTTGTACCGCCGTGGGGTAGATTCCATTTTATGACATTGTTTAAATCATGAGGAGGCTAAGGTTGTGCTTAATGATTGCCACAGAGGGGAGTGTGGTGGTCATTTATCTGGGCTTTCTACAGCTCAAAATATTTTGAGAGCGGGTTATTTCTGGCCGTCGATCTTTAAAGATTGTGTTGATGCGGTCAAGAAGTGCCACCCTTGCCAGGTGTTCGCATGAAATATGCGCTCGAAGCCTGCCCCGTTACATCCCATTATCACCACCGGTCCCTTCACCAAGTGGGGGCTTGATTTTATGGATTGCAACCCAGCTTCGGCTGGGGGGCACCATCATATTATAGTGGCTGTGGATTATTTCATGAAATGGGCTGAGGCAATGCCTATAGTAAAATCTGATGGTGAGACAGCCGCTCACTTCGTATTCAACCAAATCATTACTCGGTTCAGGATTCTGAAAGATCTTGTCACTAACCATGGCTCGCACTTTCAGAACTGTATGATGGAAGAGTTGGAATCCAAGTTAGGGTATAAGCAAGAGCACTCCTCTTCTTACTACCCCCAAGCGAATGGACAGGTTGAAGCAGTGAATAAATCACTTAAGTCCATTCTCCAACGAACCATCGCACAGAGCAAGACGAATTGGCATATTATGTTATACCCTACTTTGTGGGCATATCGAACAGCGGTTAAGACTGCCACTGATTTTTCTCCATATCAACTTGTGCATGGAGTGGAGTCAATATTGCCAGTTGAATGTGAGATTCCTTCGTTGAAGCTAGCTGTGGAACTCTTACCAGACACTTCACCTTTGAAGGAGCATTTGGTTCACCTCGAGCAACTTGATGAGTAGCGTCGAGATGCCTTGGTGGCTCTAGAGGTTAATAAACGTCGCATTAAGGTCCAATATGAAAATTCTATCCACCCAAGAGTGTTTAGTGAAGGAGACTTGATCCTTTTGTGGGATCAATCGAAAGAACCATTGGGGGTAGGGAAATTTAATCCTATGTGGTGTGTTCCTTACGTGGTCAAGCGTGTCTTAGAGAAGGGTGCCTATGAGTTAGTCAATTACGAAGGCACAACTTTGGCAGAGCCTAGAAATGGGCTCTATCTCAAAAAATACTATGCATGATCTTTAGCCAAGGCTGCTTGTTGTATATTATTGTACAGCTTTGCATAGTTAGGTCTTTTTCTTATCGTGATCGGGTTTGTGATTAGTTTCCGTTTCTTTTGGCAGATGTCAATGGAATCTTCCACCTACATAGGATTCACGGATGGTGCAAGCCATCACACTCAACACTCAACCTCTGCTGCTTGGGTGATTTATACTCCTATGGGTCAGGTACTGTCTTTAGGAGGTGTATGTCTACGGCCATCTTCCAACAATGTTGCTGAATATAGTGTCGTTATCGATCTTCTACGGGATGCCATTTCACATGGTGTTCTATCTCTTGAGGTACGTCTTGATTTGGAGTTAGTAGTGTCACAGCTCAATGGTTTGTACCATGTTAGAGATTCGACGTTATTGAGAAGATTCTTACGTGTGAGATTGTTATAACGGAAATTTGACAGTATCACATATATACACATTCCAAGAAATGATAATCAAGTTGCTGAATCATATGCTAACTACGTGTTAGATTGGCATTTGTTTCATTCATAATAAATTAATCACAAACATTTTTACACATGTAAATAAATAAACCGATCACCATAAAACCTTTTATATATATCAAAAATGTGGTAATACATAGTGTCATATACAAAAGTGGAGCTTTCAAAAGCTTCCATCACATAATACACGGTCGTACAAAACATATACACTCCCAGGTATCTAATCCTGTGGAGGGGGAGGGTTGTGATCATGATACGTCACTACGGCTCTAGCTAGCCGCCGGAATAAGAGCACCCATGCGCATGGCACACCCACCACCTATCGTTGCATGGCCTTAGGAATGTCCTCGACTTGTGCCATGGGAAGCCTATGAGTCAGTCGCACGAAGTTGGTATGAATGCTCTGGAGCGTTTGCTCCGCATCCACACCTGTGATGTCATCCCCTCTTCCCCTCCATCTATGACATGGGAAACCCTCTGATCGCCATGGTCCCACATCTGCACATGAATGGTAGATATCACTATGTGTTGTCACGCAAAAACATGTCTTTTTTATTCCACATAATCAAGAAAATACAAAAAAAATTAAATAACTCAAAAAACTTTGAAAAAGAGTGAGAGTCGAGATTCGGTACCTATCTCTCCATATGCCGATATTGGTGACAATGGCATGTCCGGATCCCCCCGAAAATCTATCCCTCCATAGGGGTAGTCATCTATGGCAACAATCTATCGTCGCCACCATGGAAAGAAGTTAGCTGGATATGGGTTGGCCACCCTACCACCCCCCAGTCTACGCATAGCATCTGTCCAACGTCGTTGGGTCGGATCTCGAACCCTGTGGAGAGGAACATCCACTCTAGGGCTCAATCCTGGAACACGCTCGAAGAAAAACATGCTCAATATGCTGCTGAACCCGAAGTTTCATATCCTTCCTGCCTTACACTCACTGAGCTGGTGTTTCATGTTGCTCAATAGTGTAGTACTCCAGTCATATATGGTCGGTCTCATACACTCCACCGCATAGAACATCAGTGGCCACGAGGCCTGATGGAGTGAGTCTAATCCTGCTATCCTACCCAGCGTCAGTGGTATGGCCTTTAGGCCCATCACTTGTATAGCATTGGTGGGGACTTGAATTCCCACCTTCTCAGTATCTGGGTAGCAGTACACAGCTACGTACTCATCGATAGTAAGCCCACCGCTTGGCCCACCTCGGGAACGAAGGTTCACCACCTCCCCTCATCTAGATAGACCTGTGATAAAGTATATGTCTTCCACCTCTATGGTGAGAGACATCCCATCTATCCTGAAGGACTCTGAGTCTGGATCCCAATAGTCTACTAGCATCTCTAGCAGTCTTGTTGAGCCATCACGTCAGCCCTTACAGCTTCCTCTACTTCACCATGCTCGCGCTCTCTCCATTATAGCACCATCCTGCAAGAGAAATTGCCATATTTCCCATTAGATTCTTATAAATTTACTTACGCGGCGTCATACTCGACTGTTTTGCAAACAGCCGCGTATGTACGCAGGTTCTAGCCTCTTTTCCACGTATAGCTAGCCCTATACGCGGAAAAAGCTTCGATATCCGTGTGGGCCGCAGCGCTCATGTAGAGATGGCCTAAACTACCTCATTTCACCATGAAAATCAACAAAAATTATATTGAAATGCATGAGGAGAGCATGAGTAACTACCTGGAAGAAACGGTTGTGAATTCCGCCGGCTGGATCTCCTGGAATTTGTAGTTGAAAATCAGAGCTCCAATGGGTAAAAGTTTCAAATGATTTATGTTTTTTACTATTTATAGAAAATTTTTCAAATATTTGAAAATTTTTACCCCATTTCCTATAGTTTTGACAATTTCTAACCATTTTGGACCATTTCTGACATAATTTGTGATGTAGAAGACCATTTTCAGTGCCTTTCAGCCATTGGATTGACCCGTTCGTATTGATCTCAGGTATAACATCTACACTGGCATATAGGTTAGGTTCACCACCATTTGCATTTTGCATGACCTTATGACCATGTCACCATGACCTTAGGTACGAACCCACTCTATTATGTCACGGAACCTTCTTGCTGCTTTAGAAGTGGCATGATGTGAGTGGTAGAGCTTCACCTTACATGGGTACCCTAGTTAGCGCCTTATTTGCATTTGGTGCCCATGCAGACGTTTTCTCTGTTAGGGTGTGGGAGTCTGTTGTATAGTACTGCCATGACATTTCGCAAGAGCCTCATACTCCTCTTGATATTATGCTGGCCTGCTTCCCTCTGGACTCCCCTTACATCAAGTTGTGAATGCATTATCATGAGCTTTTCCTGCCTTAATGAGCTTTATACCGGCTCCCCTGACATTGCGTTTCAGCCATATAGCCCGAGCTTGTCTCATGTCTAGCCATGCAGAGCCATTTTTTCCTTCCCAGCTTGATTCCCTTTTTACCGGGAGGGGATTTTCCCCCGAGTGTCGATATCCTACACATGTATCCTTGCATTGAGTATAGGTATGTTCCACCGCTTGGAACTAGTTTGTTTTCCCTGATGACACTCGTCTCCTCCTAGTTTGTAACTATAAAGCTAGTTTATTCTTTTTTCAAGATTTTCAAATAACTGAAAAAGTCCAAAAAAATCAAAAAACCAAAAATCCGGATAAGAAAAGATGTTATCTTTGGCAGCTGTCGAGTCGCATCGCCTTCGAACATAGCACTGTATATCACATCCATTGGTTGGGTTATAGTTTGACTTAGGAGCTGTACTCATTTATCTGAGTTTATCTCCACCGACTGGTTAAGCTTCCAGTCCCTATGGAGCCTCTGTTGATGCCTCCTGTGTCACAAAGATGTCCCAGTTTGTATATCAAGTATATGCTGCCTTCATTCCATCACCATACACCATTATGCTCTTGTTCGAAGGAAGTTGAAACCTGTGTCGGCCATTTCTCAGTTATCTTGACTTTGCATGTCGGCCATTCCCGGTACAGTTACTGGTTCGTGCACCTTATGATCGAGTCCTTACACATTAGACAGCTTTGCTGAGTACCTCATGTTGGATGATGGGGGATGCCTTCATGCCCTCCTTCCAGCGGATTTCATCCCATCGACTTCAGATCATTTATTATGGGATTGGAATCTAGAGTCCTTTTGAGTGCCTTGAGACTTGCAGTCATTAGTGGCAGGTTCTCTCGCCATCGACAGTTTCTTGGGAATACATCAATGTCCTCTGATCAATGGATTCTCTCAAGTGTTTGACCTCAACACATCTATTCACACTTGTTAGTTTCCACTCTAGTACCTTGATTCCCATTTTCATTATCGGTGGGTAATCTCGTGTTTGTTGACGGTATACATCAATGACCAGTAATCAGACGATGGACTACTATGTTCGACCTCGACACCTCTATTCGCATAGTAGGACATGTACTCATAGCAGTTTGTGTAGAAGACCTTCCAGACTGGTGGCATCTCTTATATGCTACCTCCTTGATCATGCTAGTGTTCATGATATTTTAGCTCTCGTGACTTCATTCCAGTGTATGTCAGATATGTCCAGCCACTATGGAGATCTTGATCTATTGTATATCTTCAGCCATTTTGGAGATCATGGTCCTCTGTATATCTTCATCATAGAGATTTTGATCTATGTATATTGTACGTGGCGATGACCACATATGTGATATCATGTATTATGCCTATTCATGGCCATTGTACTCTTATGTATCTGGGACTGCTATATGTAATTGTAGTTATATGCAGAGTCGTATCATTGTACTATGCTAATTGGGTGGCTGGTCTTCCATTTGGGATCCTTCATCACTCCACTTCTGGGATGGACTTATAATGTATTTTGGCCATCGTATGACCCCTCTGACCTCACACATTAGGGGGCATCTATTATAGCGGATTTCACCACTCTAGGTGAATCACACTTTGTATGGCCTTCCCCTGTCCCGCTACAGACTCTTTAGACCCCATGGACCATCTTTTATCCTTTTATGTTTCCTTGATCATCCCTAAAACTATATGAAAAATGATATATGCGGATTTTTACCCGATAACCGCGTACATTCCCGGGTTTGACCCATATAACAGCATACATCGGGATGTGTGCATAATCCAAATCCTTTTGGAGTTTTCCTTGACATGGATCCAACTCATTCGACTCCTGGCCTTCCATATGCCTTGAGATCGCTTGGATTCGACCCTTGATTATCCCTTGTGAAGCTATATAAGGAACCCCTTGGTACATTAAAGGCATATAGAGAGATTGAAAGCAAAGAAACTATAGTCCATTGTTGCCGGAATTTATACTTGAGTCTGCATCCCTTTGTCCCTTTGGAGCACTTTTGTGTTCTTCCCAAGCTTGCCTTTTGCTAGTGAGCTTGCTATCGTGAGATGGAGGATTGAGGTGGTGGAGGCCCAAGTGGGGGATTCAGTTTCTCCAGTTCGCAGACGTGCCGTCAGAGGTTGTATCTATCTTGTAATATCTGATTTATATTAATAAGAACTATCTTTTCCTGTCCAATGATGTGTATTTGATTGAATATTGTATCCATGGGAATATGTTAAATGCTTTTACATTATTGATTATATATGCTAGAATAGATCTAACACCATGATGAATAGTATGTTTGTATTGTTTACTTGTTGTTGAGGAAGTATTATATCAATTCAAGCTGAAGATTTGAAAGCTCAATGGGGATCTACTTCAACCGTCCGGAATAAGGTATGAGGTCTGATCCTTTAGTGTTAGACATTTTATTTCTATTGCATATTGGGAAAGATTGATTTTTGGAGTCAAAGCTGTCTGTTGTGGTACCCCAAGCCATAGGAATTTCTCTCCGTAACAACTATTAACCTGACTTAAAATGGAGGTTATACATCACGACTCTTTGATTACAAATACAATAGTAACATCCCAATGGAGGAATAAGATATATCCCTTGGGTTACATTGGTAAAATGCATTTAGAATATTCTTCCAAGTTACAATATTTCAACACTCCACCCTAACGGGAATGGTATTCTAATAACAACAACATCAACAACTATAGGAGCAAGGAGAGAGAGCATATTCATCAGTATCAAGGTAATACAACTATACGTCATAGGAAGTTTTCAACAATCATCAGTAACTGGAACATCTTCAATATCTTCAGTAGTGGAACATCATCTTCTACAGCATCGAGTCTTCATCTTCTATAGTATTTGATCTTCGTCTTCTTACAGCACTCGATCCTTTGCAGTAACAATTTAATCTTCATCTTCTTGTAGTACTTCGGTCACTTGACCCTTTGTAGTAATTAATCACTCGACCCTTTGTAGCACTCGATTACTCAATCCTTTGCAGCACTCGATCACCCAATTCTTTTTAGCACTCGATCACTCGATCATTTGCAGCACTTGATTACTTGATCCTTTGAATCACTCAATCACTCGATCCTTTGCAGCACTCGATCACTTGATCCTTTTTAGCACTCGATCACTTGATCCTTTGTAGCACTTGATCACTTGATCCTTCGATTAATACTTTCATCATATGCATTTTTGCTTGATATTTTAATCAATAACATCGTTAGAAGCATAATTAACTACAACACACATGATCTCTTTGTGGGATGATAAATCCATATCACTTTTGGACATAATTCCTATGATGATGAAATCCTAATGAGCCTACTCCCCCTTAAACAAGGAGGGTCCATATCATCGACCAACTAGATCATCCACAAATAAATGCAGGATCATATTGTCTTCAAATGAATGTAGATATCATCCATAAACAAATGCATGCCCATATTGTCTACAAATAAATGTATATCTCACCCACAAATGAATGCAATACCACATCATTTGCAACTGAATGCCAATCTTATCTATAAATGAATGAAGGACCACATTTTTCGCAAATGAATGTATATCTCATCCACAATTGAATGCAAGACCACATCATCTGTAACTAAATGCAGATCTCATTTGCAAATGAATGAAGGACCACATTATTTGCAAATGAATTCATGACTCACTGTATACCATCCTCAGCCTGTTAGTTCTAGGATCACTCTCAAGAGAAGAGTGTTCTTGTCTACGAAATCACCCAACAAGTGAATGTAGGATCACTCTCTAGAATCAAATGTTGGACCTCATCAACATCTGTGGGAACACTTTTCCTTTTCTGTACTGGAGAATCACTGCCATATTATTCACATTGATAGTATCATCATCACTCCCCCTTTCTAGGGAGGTTCCATACCATAAAACTTCTCTCCCTTTCTGAGGAGGGTTCATATGATCATTGTTCCTCCGTGTGAGGAAAGTATGAAACATCATCAGCACTATTCCTCCCTACAAGGCAATATATATATATATATATATATATATATATATATATATAGATATATATTATCACTGTTCCTCCTTATGAGAAAATATCTATATCATCATCACGGTTCCTCCTTGGGAGGAAACATCTATATCATCACCATCATTGTTACTCCCTACAAGGAAATTATGTTTGGAATACACCAAGCTTGTCACAGAAGTATTAAAACTTTACTCTAGACAGGTTTTTGGTCAATACATCAGCAACTTGCTCATCATTACTCACATACTAGAGTTTTATAGCTCCCTTCTGTACCATATCCCTTATGCAAAAATATTGGATTTCTATGTGCTTTGATTTATCATGGAACACATGTTTCTCTGTCATCTTTATACAAATCTGGTTATCATATAGAATCATTCCAGTGTCCAACTCCAATTCAAATAGAACTGGAATCAATTTCAAAAGCCATATTGCTTCATAACTAGCAAAACAAGTTGTTATGTACTCTGCTTCAGCTGTGTTGAGAGCAACACTGGATTGTTTTTTGCTAAACCATGAGATCATGGTGGATCCTAGACAATAACATCCACCTGAGGTGATCTTTCTGTCTGTGGCACTTCCTTCCTAATATGAATCCATATATCCATACAATATGTAGTCATGATCTCTATCATAGTATAGTTCTATCGTACCTTTTAGGTACCTCATCACATGCTTTGTAGCTATCAGGTGAACAAATCTAGGTTTAACTAGATACTAGCTTAGGGTGTTCACAACAAAGCATATATCTGGCATGGTATTCATCATATACATCAATGACCCAATAATCTATTTGTACTAAGTCACATATAGTAACTCTGATGATTCATCAGACAACAACATCAGTTTGGTATCCATGGGTGTGGCCATGTATTTACAATCCAACATATCAAATATTTTTAATATTTTTGTTGGGATAAATAATCCCTCTTTTATCTAAATCAGCCTAATTTTCCTCTTATCCTAAGTATTTGACTCAAACATGTTCTTACATCATCAACATGTCATCAACTTCAGTGATATTGACCTCCTCCTTCAATCGGGGAGCCTAACTAATCCTCCTTATTCAACCAGGGATAAAATATGGGTTGATCTGCATGACTAAAGTTCCCCTCTCTGTCAAAAGGAATCTATCCCACCTACTTTTCAGTTAACTAAAGTGTTAAAGTATCCTTTCTCTTGATTTGGCCTAATTTGGTGCTAAATTCAATTAAATTGGAGTGTTAAAGGAACCCTCACCTAATTTGGTGATTCAGTTCAGTGTATCTCAACTAGCTGAAGTCTGATAGGCACCTCTACCTACTTGTTGGCATGCAGTTGAGTTCCAAGTTAGTTAGAATCAATTATGTTGCAGTTTAGTGGTCAACTGATGTGTAGAGTGGTGATTAACTGAAAAGTAATCCACTCTCATGCATTCAATTCAAATTAACTCTTTAGGATTCAAATTTCTTTGCTATTAATTCCAATATAGCATATTGTAAATATCTTCTAATTAATGATTAATAAATACACAATTGCAAGCCTTTTTCTCTATTTCTAGCATTCATTGAGTAAATTGATCTGTATCAATCTGCAATAACTTTTGTCTTGATTCTAAGATTGTTGTGCCTGAATTTTATATGGTATTAGAGCCATGAAAGGACAAGAAATTTATTCTAAAGGGATTTTGATGGATGTTTGATGAATATCAAGCAAAATTGCTTAAAAATATTCCAACACTGCACCAGAAGCAGAGAGTTTTCCACATAAATCCTAGAATCTTATCCTTGCTCCCTTTGGAGTCTATCCAAATAAGTCTATTCATGTGTGAAGCAACTCCAAAAGTGGAGATTGTTCGACCTTATTTTGTTTGTTTTGTGTGTTTTTAGGTATCTCAAAACTCCAATTGCATTCTCTACAGCTGGAAAATGGACTCTTCCTCTAGCAATATTCTCACTCCTTTCAACTATCATAAATGGAAAGAGGACACATAGATAATATTGTGCTCCAAGGGACTCTACAAAGTCACCATGATCATTGAGCTAGAGCCAAATGCAGTAGTAGAGAAGTCCAGATATTGGAACAAGCTTCATGAAGCTTATGGTTTCCTATGCCTCTCCATTTCCAACGATCTTCTTTTCCATCTTAGAGGATTGAAGACTCCCAAAGAAGTGTGGAAACAACTTTCTAAACTCTTTTGTAAGAAATATGATATGAGAGCTTATTAGTTGGAGGATGAACTAATCTCTCTCAATCCTGACAATTTTGATACCATAAATGAATTCTTCACAAAGTTCAAACATCTTGTGCTTCAATTGAAGCAATGCAAAGTAGAGAATAAATATGACCGACTAATTATTTCTATACTTTCAAAGCTAAGAGCATACTATTATTTGTTTGTCTCTACCTTACATAATGGAAATATCACAATTACGAATTGGAAGATTCCTACCTTAAATGCATTCATTGAGTCCCTAACCAATGAGTATGATAAAATTGTTCAGATGGGATCCATAAGATCAATATTTGTTTGCTATAGGATCGAAGGCTAAGGATACAAAAGGAAAGAAAAAGAAAGATAAGACCAAGTTTTATCCTCCTTAGCAGAAGGAGTAGTTAGATGAGCCCTCAGGTTCGAGGAAAAAAAAGAAAAAGGGAAAGTGAAAACAAAATGATACTACTGTAT
Source organism: Pseudotsuga menziesii (assembly GCA_001517045.1). Taxonomy (NCBI): domain Eukaryota; kingdom Viridiplantae; phylum Streptophyta; class Pinopsida; order Pinales; family Pinaceae; genus Pseudotsuga; species Pseudotsuga menziesii. The sequence continues at coordinate 266,795 of LPNX011143885.1, forward strand.
TAAAGGATTTCATCTAGAAAGCTCATGTATGAAGAGGACAATTGATTAGATGACCTTTCTCTTAGAGAAAAACAACATCAATCTTCCAACTCACACAAGTAAGGCTGACTATGGAGAAAATATTGAAGATCGTGATGAGACATGCCATGCACTGAAGGCTAGTTTTTTAAAAACACATGCTTTCCTTATCAATTCAGGAGCTTCCAATCATATGGTTGCATCCATAGAATCATTCTCTTCATTACAAGATACTGATGGTATGATAATTCATATGGGTGATGACACTCAAATCCAAGCCGAGGGAAAGGGTTCTATCAAGTTAAAACATGGAAAGTTCAATGATGTACTATATGTTCCCTCCATAGCTGCAAATTTGTTTTATGTATATCAGATGATAGACACTGGCCCACCAAAGCGAGTGGTATTTGGTCCTGAATTAGTGGAGATATCATTTATATCAACTAGGAATATTATGGAGAATAGTGTTGCAAACCATGCCTCCAAGGCATATGAATTCTCACACTTTCTACCATACTCAGATCCAGTATAGTCTCAGGTGCCATTTGAAAGGGGTGCTAAAATCATTCTATCTACTCCTTTTTCATATGATAATGTTTCCATTGGTGTTTCAGATTTTGAATCCAAAGCAGAGAACTTAGTTGAATTAGTTTATGAAATTGAAGATGAAGTTCATAGTGATCCATATCTAAATCTAGTCCCTACTCCCAATTCTAGGCCCAAATGGGCACAAAAGGTTATTGGGGAAAATGGGAATATGACCGGAGATCCATATGACATGAAGATAACAAGAAATTAGTTTTAGAAAGAGAACCTTGTGCTATGTCAAGCAATTTCACTTCCTTCAGAGAGGTGCAACAAAACCCTAGTGAGATGCTACATGATGGTAAGGGTTGATCAATAACCCTGCTCTCAGAAGAACAAAGTGGATAATGTCTCTCTTCCTCCAAGAAGAGATGAGGGAAACATTCCTTCTTCTATCTATCATCATATTGGAAGAAGATGGAAAAGTTCACATGCATGACCCAAGATACCAATTCACACAAGAATAAGCATGATGCTCCACTACACCACAAAGATGTAGGTTGCAGGAATTTTTTCTCAAGTTTCTTATTCAAGAATAAATTTTCTCTTGATATGAAATATTGATCCTTATCCTATTTGCTTATTTTGAGGGGGAGGGAGCTATTTTTCCCATGAGTTTTTTCCCCATTTCCTTGGTTGTATTATGAAGTTATTATTATTTTTTCATTTAGGTTGTATGGGTGACCATTGGTCTTAGTTCCTAGGGCCCAGGTTATCCAAAGTCAATATTTAAGGTATTTGTTGGGATAACTAATCCTCCCTTTGGCTAAATCATCCTAATTTACCACTTGTCCTAAGTATTTGACTAAAAAATGTGCTTAAATCATCAACATGTCATCAACTTCAATGATATGGACCTCCTCCTTCAATCGGGGAGGCTAACTGAGCCTCCTCCTTCAATCGAGGAGGCTAACTGATCCTGCTCCTTCAATCAGGGAAAAAATATGGGTTGATCTGCATGACTAAAGCACCCATTTGAGTCAGCTGGAAGTTATCTCACCTAATTTTTAGTTAACTGAATTGTTAAAAGTGCCTTTCTCTTGATTTGGCCTAATTTGGTGCTAAATTTAGTTAAATTGGAGTGTTAAAGGAACCCTCACCTTATTTGGTCATTCAGTTTAGTGTATCTCAGCTAACTAAAGTCTGATAGGTGCCTCTACCTACTTGTTGGAATGTGGTTGAGTTCTGAGTTAGTTAGATTCAATTATGATGTAGTTTAGTGGTTAACCGATGTGTAGAGTGGTGATTAACTGACAAGTAAGCCACTCTCATCCATTGAATTCGAATTACCTCTTCAGGATTTGAATTGCTTGGCTATTAATACCAATATATCGTATTGTAAATCTCTTTTGATTAATGATTAAGAAATACACAACTTCAATCCTTTTGCACTGTTTCTTGCATTCATTGAGTAGATTGATCTATATCAATATGTAGTAATTTTTTTTCTTGATTCTAATATTTTTGTGTCTCAATTTTATAATTTCCACTACATACTTTCCTTGGTTTGGAAATATTCCTTCTAGGGTTTTCCACACTTCCATGTTAAGAAAATAGTGCATCAAACCAAGATATTTCATCTCGAACTCTTCAACAAGATTCTTCTTGCAATATGCAATGTGTTTCTCATTTCCTGTCAGGAATACGTCATCCACCTATAGTAATAGTATGACAGGTTCATCATCCATAACTTTCAGGAAAAGGTTAAGGTTGGCTTTACTCTTGGTAAATTCCAAGCTTGTCAAGAAGCTATTTATTCTTCCATACCAAGATCTAGGAGCTTGCTTCAGTCCATACATATCTTTCTTCAACTTACATACGTGAGTTGTTGTAATATTGTAACTTCAAAGGATATTCTAAATGTATTTTACTGATGTACCCCAAGGGAGATGTTATTATTCCTCCGTTAGGATGTTATTATTGTAATTGGTCATCATAGACACATGAGGTAAAGCCTCCATTGTAATTAGGGTCAATTGTACCCCAATGAATAATATATAATACTATTTTGAGTCTTCCTAGGTGAATTCGGCCCAGTCCATTTAGTGGGGTAGACTTGTTAGGGTGAAAGGAAAATGACTTAAAGTGTATAAATAGAGGAGTTGTGTTCCTCATTAGAACACAGACTCACTCACTTGAGTAGCACATAGGAACGAGAGAGAGACATATTAGCAGGGAGGAGAATACTTATTTTGGGGTTTTATCTTATATATCTTATACATAGGAATTTTTGTTGGGTTTCCTTCCCCTTGAGGTTTTCCCAGGATAAGCATTGAGTCTATCTTGTGATTGTGTTTATTTCAGTGATTCAGCATATGCTACTATTGTGAATTTGGATTAAACACTAATGATATCTAGCTTAGAATATGTAATCTTAACATGGTATTAGAGCTATATGTTGGCCACTTTTCCCCACTCACATGACCTAGGTTCTGTGCATCCCACCTATCGATCAAATACCCGAGATACCGGCCTGATAGAGAAAGCTCCATCGACAACACCTAAGAAGCAGGTGCAGTCTCACCCAAGATATCTCATAGATGGGTAATCACTGGAAACATGTTTCTGTGATTGTTGAGGGAGTATAATTCCTTTGCTCGCAGCCAAGGAGCTCAACGAAGGTAGCAGGAGGGATGGAAAGGGGAGTTAGTTCTATGTGACTGAGAACAAACATATGTCATTGTGCATGACTTAACCTTCCTTTCCACCTTGCAACTGGCACAACTCATGTGGTGCAGCTGATTCACATCAGTAGGCTCTACGACTTTAGTCGGGATTCAAAAAAACAATCATACAGACTGATATATATATATATATATATATAGGTTCATTTCAATAATGCGTCTGATCATTCATCTACCAATTGCATGATAACAATAGATATTTAAGCAACATTCAACATTATATAGAAAGAAAATAATAATCAATCACATAAACATTCACCGTATCAACCATTTATTCAAACAGAAGAGATAACGTGGAAAACCATCTGGGAAAATCCACCAAGGTGCTCTTCATCTGGCATGAGAAAGGATATAGCACCTTGCAGTCTATGGGATGTAGACTGATCTTGAGATGTGTCTTTGAGTTTAGACTTATAGCTCTCATGTTCTCTAGTTCACTTTTCTACTCTACTTCTACTCCTAGTGGTACTCTCACACAACATCCAGATCCATACCTCAAAAGTCCCTCTATCTCTACTATACTCTTCCTGAGTCTCCTTTTCTCTAATCGCTATGACATTAAAACAAGAAGACATCCATCCCCATGGATTACCACTGAATAGAAAACTACTACTTAAAACTGAACTGGGATCAACGAAAACCACACAGACCAGCCTTCTAACTATTGCATCCCTCCTATTTATACTAATTTATATGGCCACGCAGGGCCAACTGCATACCGGTAGTATGTTAGCCATCACCATTAGCCACCCCTGTGGCTACAGTTGTGGTGATCATGAATTGACACAAGGCACTATCGGTTTGACTTACAAATATCTTCTCATACGTGTGTAGCTGCAGGCTTACGCCACCCTATACGGCCATGATCTGGATTCTGCGTCCATCACTTTCCATCCATTTTCCCCTATGTACTTCTGCACTTTCCTTTCCTTCACTGCGCGCCTCTTTGTTCTACCTTCACAGGCCCTTTACTTCCTTCGTGATGCTCCTTTGCTTCTATCGTGTGCGCAACACATTTTCCTTGGTTGTGTGTGTGAACTTCCTCCTTATGCCCCTTTACCGAGCCAACAGGCCCCCAACACTCACCTGTGGCTCATATTGACCCACGAAGCAAGGGATATATGAAGTAGAATGACCTGCATGGCATCTTTTGCTATTTTTTTTTATCTTTTATTATCATGTGTGCAGCTTCTGCTGCCTCTTAGCTTGCGCACCCTGCTCCTTGCTATTTTTTTTTGAGGTTCCTTCAGGGAAACGTTTTCTCATACTTAGGTGCTTTGCGGGGCTAGCACACTGATACAACTTATTTCTTGGCACCATTAGAGGATGGTAAATGGAGGGTTGAAGTTTAGAGTTCACTTGGGCAGACAGGGTAAGCTATGCACTTCATATTGGGACCAACATCCCTGTGAACAGGAATGTTGTCTTTGCTCTGGGAATCTTTCATCATCTTATCATAGTCTGCGTCCAATTTCACCAACGGTGGTTATTGTCCCATTCTGACACAACAATCCCAGTGGCCTTGGTTCTTCCACCATTCTCATGCTCCTGGGGTTTTACGTGTGCTTGTTGTGGGTTGATGAGGCTTGTTCTCTTGCTATTCTTCCTCAATTTCATATCTTCTACATCTTGCTCTTCACCACCCTTTTTTCCATAGATATGGAATTTGAATACTTGTCCATATTGAAAACCAGAAAATCCCTGCTATCCAGGGTGGTGGAGGTGAGTGAGTTGCCAAACTTTGACAAATTTCACTTGAGCAGCTTATATTACAAGCCGTAACTGGCCCTATGGCCCTTCCTCGATCCCTTGATACAACAAGCTCCCGCCTGGATTATTGGAAAATGAGCTCGCTCGCCAACCTTGCAAACTTTGTGAAAGACTATAGGGACTCTAGTTCGGACCACGCAAAGTTTGTCAAATTGGGCTAGAACTCTGGTCCCTACTGGAGTCCGCTCCGGTGCTACTGATAGGACCACTAATCTATTGATCTACTAATAGCCAAGGATGACTTCTCCAAATACTTCTCACTGGGTCAAATTAACTGGGAGACTATCACCATATTCCCGATTGTTGTCTTTGGATATACCCAACACACTGAAAGCTGTAGCAATAGATTTATCCCATAATACTGCTCAGCATGACACTCCCCAACCCATTTGTAATTGCATTGGGTGGTTGATCAGCATAGCTCAGTGATGTATTCTTGCTACAAGGGTGCCCTGATATTATAGGAAGAGCATCGGGTCATGTTCCATGTACACTTATCCAGGTGCATCATTGGGACAAGACCTTCATCTTGTGTACCAGATATTCTTCTTAGATATTCTATGATTATTGGTGTAATCACATTTGGGTATTGACAGTTATGATCAAATATTGATGAGCTGGACGACCACTGTTACAAAGATCCCCACACTTGATCCTCCTGCAGTGCTGTCCTGTCTCAAGTGCCAAATCTCTATTGAATCTTGAAGCATTTAACAATCTATCAGTACTTTCCAGCTGTCTTAGAATTTCCATCATTTGTTCCATAACCGGTTTGTTGGAGGATTTAATTTGCATCATCATTTCCGCACAACTTCTTCTTTTAGCTCCACATCATCATTGCGTACATGCGGCGCTATGGTTGCCTCCAAAATTTCAATTTCTTTTTTTTGTCCTGGCTTTACTTTCATGCACGATTTTAAGCTGTTGGTGCTGGCTCAGGTTGTGCAGCAGTACATAACTTTTCTTGGAATTCTTGTACCATTATTTAAAACTTAGCAACTTCCTTCACTTTCAATTGCACTATGCTTTGAAGTTTCTGCTGCACCGGCTAAATATGCCCTGTGAGCTGCTCAGCTTCCAACTGGAATGCCTCAACCTCAGCTTCCCTAGATTTTACTTTCTCACAAAGGGCCTGCACTTCCTACTGCAAGATTTTAATCTCTGCATTCTTAATGACGTTTTGTTGGAGGGGCAGCTTCCGCATTTTTGTCTTTGCAGTACTGATGCACTCATCTTCTTCTTGCACACTCTACCTTATTTTCTTAGTTGTGTCATCTTCGAGCAATGTTTCCCAAATGGTCACAACAGCTTCTGCAGCCTTTGTGCAGAGTGCCTCTCCTTCTTTGATTTTCTCAGCAGCTTCAGACACTGCTCTTTTTCTTTTTTCCAGCACTTCCAAGGGTGTGCTTGGCATTTGGCGAGCTTGAAGATATTCTACTTGGTGTTGAATATCTTGTGTGATATTTGCAATCCTGGAAACTTTATCTAGGTAGTATTCATCTTCTTTCCCAACCCCTAGTGGGAATGCTGCAATGGAATTCTTAATAGAATCCACCAATGCGATACGGCCTTGTACACAAGCTAATATTTCCTACTCCTTCTCAACTAGGAGGTTGATGCACTCCTGTAGTTCCCGATCCTTTCCTTCCAATAGGGCTTTGCAAATCTTGGCCTTCCTTTGCTGCTTTGCTGCCTGGTAAGCAATGACATTTTTCCTTAGTCGAAGTTCGGTTGCGGCTACCTGTTGGATGCTATAGACTTCCTCCAAGAGAAACTTGGAGAATTCTATCTCAGCGTTGTTATCACTAGGACCTGCACTTGTCTCCTCATTCATTCCCAATTCCTGCTTCTGAATGAGAACTTTGATTGGTGACACTAACGTTGGTGTAAGTAGTCGCACGCTAGGATCAATACCATATGTTTTGGCCTCCATAGTTTCCTTGATATCATTGATAGCCACTGTCAACTTATTGAGGTGGTCCTGGACTTCGGTAGCAATGCTTACTTGCTGGGCCCTTGGACCGCCGAGGTTATCTTATGCAAATTTTATAACAGCATTGGCAAGTTCCTGTAACTCATCCTCAGTTAATGTAGTGGTGTTCACTATTCTGATGGCTTTCTGTTTCTTTCATGACGATTCGCCTTCCTCTGGATGTACACAGGTCTATGTTTGCGCTTGATCTCTAGTGTGTGGCTGCTCTGAGGGATGTTGGTATGAGTCATCCATATCATCATCATCCTCGATGTGATCTTGCGACGGATTATCCTGGGTATCATTTCCTTCATTCTCTTTATCATTAACTTGATGAATTGGCAGTTCTTCTGCGTTCTATTCTTCAGGCAATGGCTCTGCGAGTGGTCTACACAATTTCTATGGCCAAATATTGATGATTGCATCCACATCATCATCTATCACCATAAATATTGCTTGGTGTACCTGTTGAAATGCATCTTTTGTAGGTAGCATCTTTATATTATGCGCATCAGCTTGAAACTTAACGAAGGCAGCATACCTGTGCACAATTCTGGTGCGGATCCTGTAGGACTTCTGGACAACCTAATGCAATGCCTTTGCATGCATAAAGAATACAATATTGTTATCATGTTGGTGATTGTTGTCCACCTTATCTTCCCATATATTTTGGTACCTTACACCCAGGCAAGGTAGCGGGACATCCATTTGCACATAGTCTGGAGGGTCATCCCAGACAGTGAAGGAAATCAAAATTAGTAACCAGGAAGAGTAGAATTTGTGGTCATCCTTGTGCTGAGCCAGCATCACATCTTTGATCAACGCGTTTAGCAAGTACTATGACCAATTGAATTTTTCTCCTAATGCACATAAATATGCAATTTCCACTATTGTTGCCGAACATTGTGTCGGTATCATCTTAGGAAACATTTTACAGGATAAGATTTTTGCAGCAACATGGACACTCTTGTCCTGGATGGTCCCAAGAAAGTATCCCCGGCTTACTCACTAAAGGTTATGCTTCTGCTTAATGGGTTTAGTATTGTGCTTAGCCAGGTAAGGGAGAGGATCTTTGCCTTCACTTGGAAGTCCCGTTATCCTTGCAATTAATTCAACATTAACCAGATAGGGATGATCCAACCATAAGTATCCTTCATGGAAGCATACCAGTAACTGATTCATGTATGTAGTGACCTATATGCTATGGAAAAATTGAGGGATGAACATCATGTTGGTTAGACCTACAGTGGCTAGTCCCTTGGCCCACTTCTCTAGCACGATCACCTAGGCATTACATGCAGCGGCTTGGGTTATGTTCATGCAATATTTTATCTCTAACCCTTCTTGCTTTAGAGTGTCATAGCCTTGGAATTTCAATACAGCCAATTTGGGAAGGATTTCTTGTAGCAAGGTCATGCCGACAGGGATCCATGGTGCTATGAGGGTGGTCAACACCTTATTTGGAAGCTCTTCCTCCATTGCATCAGCTCTTCTTGGAAGAATGAAACAAGGGAAATTCTGGTCATCCCGCTGTACCTCTGGCTTTGTCTATGGTAGCAAGCCTTCGTCTCCAACATCATCCCCTTGGTCAGAAACATGTGCCTTTCCCCATTCATCTAGAGCGGTTAGAACCTTACGTTTCCTTTGCCTCAGTGGTGGTCGTTTAGATGCCTCTCCTGGCTGCGTCTAATTGGGATACCTCATCTCTCTATCATGTGCCATAGCTTCTTGTTACGGTCTTGGAACAACTGGTATTCCCTGGACTGGGTTCGGCAAAGGATGCGAGCCAAGGGTCGGAATGGTTTGTTGCGTCCTTATTCTTGCCATTGTGTCAATCTCTGTTGGTTGTTACGGTTGTAGACCTTCGGCTGACTGTGTTGTAATTCCTCAGAAATGGGGCAGCCAGAGATGACAGATGCTTTTGATGCCTCACTATCATTAGGAATGTCAATTACCATGGGTGTTGACGTAGTGGAATACAGGTGATAGGATTTAGTTCTGTAATGGCTCAGCTCTAGTGCTCACTGTGTCTAAAAAAAACTTCTTGATGGGGAAGCTGAATATTTACATATTCTACAGTGTCTTTCAATCATCATTTAACAGGAGGTTTAGGTCTAATCAATATCCCGGGTTTCCTTTTCCAATGCTCTCGTCATTAATTTCTGTAGCTGGCCTTTCAGGTTGTACTTGTCATACTAGTTATGGTAATTAGTGCTAGGGCAAGTGATGAGATCTAAAAGTACACTGCCATGCTCCTTGTACTATGTCAATTCAATGCCACGTAGGTGTCCCAACCATACAAATATTTGGCATGGATCCGCTGGTTAATGCTAGCCAGCCTATCATTCCTGCTTTCTTCATCCTTTGGCCCCTTATTTCCTTGCCCCATATATCAACGAATTTTTTCTTTGCTCGCATTTTTCACACTTTGCTTCACTTGCTTGGGTTTGTACGATGACTTGATTATTGTGTGATTTATTGCTCATGCTTTCTGTTGGTTCTATCACAATCCTGCAACATAATAGTTTATGCCTTTTGGTCGGTTTTCTTCCCTACACATGTCGCAATAAGGTTTCAGGAAATTGTCATTCACCAAACTCACGACATGGGTACCATTGAATTTTCTGGGGTTGTGCTGCACCCATATCCATATCCTATGTGATCGTATATGGCCTTAGCCAATTTGTCTTCAGTTTGCATGGGTGTTTGAATATTATGATGTCATATTGTAGGACAAGTCTTCCTTCTGTAGATGGCTTCACCTTGATATATTGATAGTGCCTTTCCTGCAGCTGTTGCTGCCTTGGCTTAGTCTGTAATCATAAGGGTATTTTCATCCCCTCTAAGTATTCCACCATTCCCCTTTTTCCTGAGTAGTTGAGAGGGAATAGGGTCTAGTATTCCTGTAGGGGATCTATGATCTATACAACTACTTCATCCTGTGAACACTTTTGTATGATTCTACATTCTTTAACTGTTTCAACTGCTTTTGTCCTGCTGAAGTTAATTGGATTATCTTATGCATCTCTGGTTATATTGTCTTGCTAAGTAGCTGTGATGTGTTGGTGAACATTAGCATCTTTGATCTTCTCAACTATACTCCCTTTTTCCTTCTGGACTGTATCATAAATTATAGGGTGTTTGTCAACAAATACAACTGTATGCGCAACCTGCTGGGTTCCTTGTCGTAGCTTCTCATAGGTATCACAGGTCTTAAGTGCCACATCCAAGGTGTGTATGAAACTCTCATAGGTGGGTAACTCCCTTGACTCAGTCTCCACCCATCGCATAGACCTTGTAACTATTGCACACCTTCTCATGGAGACTTCATGTAATCTATTTTTCAATTCTCTAAAGCCTCCCCTAAATTAGATGTACGTGAACTCACACACTTCCAGCTTAGGTTCCCATCTGCCATCAGAATAATATGGTCTTCGTGCATAGCTGTAACATTATAGATTTGATCAAGATAATCATCCTACCCCTCATTATAAACAGGATCAACATATATTTTCCCCTCAAATGGATTAATGGGTGAGACTACCCTCATTTCCTCATCTTTAAAAGAGAGGATCCTTTTCTTGAAATTTATGATTGTTTGATTGTCTATAGCCCAATCTATTCCTAGTAGTGCGAGGTAAGGTTTTGTATCATCCACAATGTTAATGACCTCAAAGTTTGCATATGTGCGCAATCCTTCAACATCGACAATGGAATTGCTCAATCAACCAATGGGTAGTACCTTCACCTAATTGGCAAGTCATAGCTAGATAGGAGACCAGTCCAAGAGTGGCTTGCCCATGCTTTCCTAGGTATGTCATGTTAGGATATTGACATATAAACCTAGATCCAAGATGATATAGTCCATGTCATAATCACCTATCTACGCATTCATTCTCAATTCGTGGCCAGTTTTACATTTCCATTGCACCTGGTCAACCTTCTTCTCAATTTGTGGCTCTGCGGGGATCTCGTCTATCATTTCTTGTAGCTCTACAATAGCATATTTATCTTGGATTAGCATTAAAAAACTTGATATAAAAGGTCTTAGCTTACTAACCTCAGGTGAAGCCTTCTTCTATAATAGGTGTTGGAATCGTTTAGGCATGTCCTTGACTTCTGTCGAAGTTAACAGTACATCTGGGCTTATGAAGTCTGATTGCACATCCAAAAATATTTATTTCTACTTCTAGCTAGTTAGTGATTCCTTTTTCTATGCCACCGGCCTCACTTGTGGCTATGGTTGTTCTTGTGGGTTATCTTTTTCTGCTCCAGCCGTTGCACCTCCTCTAGTTACGACAACAATGTTCAGGTCTCTCGATTCAGCCATGATCATCTGAATATTCACATTTGCATTCAGGTTTAGGTTTGGTGGGGGTTTGGGTCTATAAATGGTCCTTGCTTGCCACTTTGTGATCAGCTGAGGACATTGTTCAACATTATGGTCCTGTTCCTTACTATATGAGCATGTTCTTGTAGGCTCTAAACAATATCTAGAAAAGTGACCTAGTTGTCCATAGTTATAGCATGTAACTAGACCTCTTCCCCTACCAAATCCTCCTCCACCACCTATTCCTCTAAATTTTCTACCACCCCTTCCCTGAGGGTGTAGTTGCAGTTGTGGGTACTGGTTCTACTGGTAGTTTTGCTGATAGGGGTTTGTTGCACATACAGTTGTTGAAGCACATACGGTTGTTGGTACTGATTAGCTGGGAACTGCACAAGTTGATACGAGGCTTTTTCCTGTTCAAATTGAGGGAACCCCTCATTTTTCATTAAGTACGGATCAACTATATTTTCTTTCAAGAGATGGTATGCTCTACAGTCTTTTTCCTCATGTCCTACTGATTTACAAAATTTACAGAATAAATTTACAAGGGTACTTACAAATTTTTTCAAATATGCACATTCTTCATTGCGGTTTCCTCTTGACTGGAATATACGACACCATGGTAGCCCCTAGTCGTTGAAGGGGTTAGGTGCACTTGACGTGACATAACTTAGGAAGGTCAGACAGTTATCCTTGGTGTGTCCATTCTACATTTTGTGCACCATAAGTCCTCCTATGCTTCTTTTCCTTTCTTGATATCTTGAAATTTTCTCATGAGGTTGGCTATCTATGATTAGATCTGTACCATTCTGGTGGCACCATCACCAATAGGTGAGGCCTCTAGCTTCATCGCCAGCTCCAGTGCTTCTATTTGTGATTCAATCTTTTGCTGCATCAATGGCCTGTGGATGTGTGGTAGCAGAGCAGCAATAAACAACTCCTTGTGTTGTACATCAGACATTTGGAAGCTTACTTTGGCCATCAACATCTTGAATCGTTGATCAAAGTCCCACACAGTTTCTACTAGAGCCTGCTTAATCTCCTTAATCTCAGTAATACATTATGACTTTGATTTGGGTTTCCTGAACTCAGATATCAATGCGGCTTGAATATCCTCAAGGTTCTTCTACGTTGTTCTGGTTGGTACAGAGCAAAAATTCATGAACCAGTATAGTGCGCAACACATTAAGGTCATGATCATCTACGCTTTCTTGATGTCTGCACCATTAACTAAACATACCATCCACACAACTTCATAGAGGAACCAATGTTGTTCAGGGTCTTCCATTCCATTTCCATTAAATGTAGGTAACTAGACATTTGTCACAACCATTGGGTTGGCGTTAGGATTTTTCGAGACATGGTTCAACAGGGTTGCACCTTCTTGTGCACTAGTTCCTGGGCTAGTTCTATCCATGTTAGAGGTCCTTTTAGGGGATGAGACTATAGATCTTGTCTCAGGAGATATTGCTGGTGTTATGTAGTTGTTCTCTACTCCTGATGTCTCGTCAAAGTCCTCTAAATATTTAGGTCCTTCTGAGATCAGGCTATAGTCCTCCTCTTCATTGCAAGACCCTTCATCTTTGCATGAACGAAGTTCATGTTCACTCCCTTTGAACAAACTAGGATTCCATCGGCCCCTTTCAGTTTTCCTTCTCTTTCCTAATCTGAATCTTCTCCCACTCCTTAGGAATCCAAACTTGAGTTTAGGTTCTTTTATTTCAAGGAACATTTCCATGCACTCTTCCCCGATGCAAAAGACACACGGCTCAACTATCCAAGTGCAAAAGACCCTTCTCATAAGCAAGTAATTTTATCCATGTACTTATACTCAATAAGTATCTCCTTCGTGATCCTTGGAAGAAATTTATTTGAGCTTCACTCTATGAAGTTATAGTATCTACTACAAACTCACTAATATACCCTTGCAATATACTATCAACCCAAAAATCAATAGCTCTAGAGAGAGAGATACTTACACTAGTTACCTCCTAAACCAGCTACTCGCTCCACTCATCAATCTCCCTTCTCTAGAAATTGGTCTGCTTAGTTGTCAATCCTACTAACCATTCATGTAGTAAAATAGGGAACTCGGCAAAGAAGATCTTGCAAATATCAGAGTATATATATTCATCTAACCATCTTTCTGCACTCAACCGTATCCCTGAGCTCTCTTCTTGCATGAACACCATTGTTTTAGCATCCAACCAATATTCTATCTCCTCCTTCATTGGGTGCCACAACATCTCCCCTGATTTAATCAATCAGGTCCCAGCAACGAAACCACTTGTTGGCCACTTTTCCCCACTTATGCAACCCAGGTTCTACGCAGCCCATCGATCCAACAACTACTCGAGATACCGGCCCAATAGAGAAAGCCCCATTGACAACACCTGCGAAGCAGGCATAGTCTCACCCGAGATATTTCATAGATGGGTAACCGTCGAAACCATGTTTTCGTGATTGTTGAGGGAGTATAGTCCCTTGGATCACAGCCAAGGAGATCAATGAAGGTAGCAGGATGGCTGGACAAAGGAGTCATTTCTGTGTGACCGAGCAAAAACATATGTCATTGCACATGACTTGACCTTCCTTTCCACCTTGCAGCTGGCACAACTCGTGTAGCACAACATATTCACATCAATCTCCTCTACGACTTAAGTTGGGATTCACAATAACAATCATACAAACCAATATATATATATATATATATATATATATATATATATATATATAGGTNTCTACCAATTGTAGGATAACAATAGAGATTTAAGCAACATTTAACATTATATGAAAATCAAATAGTAATCAATCACATAAACATTCACCATATCAACCATTCGTTCAAACACAAGATAACATGGAAACCCATCTGGGAAAAACCACCAAGGTGCTCTTCATCTGGCATGAGAAAGGATATAGCACCTTGTAGTCTATGGGATGCAGACTAATCTTGAGATGTGTCTTTAAGTTTAGACTTATAGTTCTCATGCTCTTTGGTTCACTCTTATATTCTACTTCTACTCCTAGCATTCTGCTCACATAGCAGCCAGATCTGTGGCTCAACAACCCCTCTATTGCTACTATACTCTTCTTGAGTCTCCTCCTCTTTGATTGCTATGACATTACCACAAGACAGCATCCCTCCCCATGGATTACCACTGAATAGCAAACTACTACTGAAAATTGAACTGGGATCAATGAAAACCACACAGACCAACCTTCTGACTATTACATCCCTCCTATTTATACTAATTTACATGGCCATGTAGGGCCAACTGCATACTGACAGTCTGTTAACCATCACCATCAGCCACCCGTCTGGTGTAACGTCCCCGACCCTCTGACCAGCGAAGAGGACACTACTAACACCAAACAAACAGGCAAACAGCCCCATGAACACGAATAGGGATAAATGTTGATATTAAAAAGCTTAACATAATACATACTAAGATGCATATAACATACAAGGATACATAGTTACTCAACATTCAGCAGAAGGAAACATATACATTCCAACATTCAACATGTTCATCATTTCTCATGAAATAGTACATATAATTGCAGAGATGGAATAGTCAGGAGTAGTTATCTTTTAATGAAGAACTCACCCTGCAACCAACTACATCGCTGCAACGTTCCACCCAACCATTGGCCAGCGTGCTCATCAATCTCTTAGCAACACTGCCACCCCCAAGCTGGGCATGATTCCATAAGGAATAAGGGTCAATGCAGGATTCCACATAGCCAAGGTACACAATCTGCCAAACCCACACACAGTCGGGTTTACTAGGTCGTCAAGGAGCTAGGGAAGGCTAAATTCTAAGGTAGTGGCCTCAACACCAGTATTCTCAAGCATACCTAGCCTCTAATCCCACTCTCAACAGTCCAAAGACCAACCACTGCATACCATAGCAAAACAATCCATTCACAGCTTTGTGAAGAAGGCAAAGACAACCGGGTGACAATCCCAAACAAAAGGCGAAACACAGTTCAGGTCCAACCACACTCTCGAGTTGTTCTTGGCCCTAGCGTGGCCAAAAAAACTCAGCAACAATCCCCAAAAGACATATGTTGCCTCAGCAATCAAGAAGCAACCGAAAACCAGGGTGAATCGACAGCCTAAACTCACAATGAAAACTATGGCATCCTTACATAGGCTCAAAACAGGGGAGAGGTCTGATTCTCAATCTTGGGAAAAAGAAGGACATAAACGCAGACCACAATCTGATGAGGAAAGGATGAGAACCTTACATAGTCCACAGTTGGGGCAGAAGCAGAACTCCCAGCATAGACATGGGAGGACTCAACCAATGAATGTGGAAGTCAACGACCATCCAACATCTAAAGCCCACATCACATAGCTCCTCAACGTAGACGCTAAAGAAAGTTACATCGACAGAAATGGGGAAAGAACCAATTTTCCATCAATCTCTGTGTGAGGGGAAAGAATGCGGCCAACAAATATGGAAAACAACAGTCCATCAGCAACAAAGGAAACCCATAGTGATTCTTCATAGTCCGGCAATGATGGAGGAAAAAACACCGAATCCATGCATGAGGTATCTTAACTGGCCCCCTATACGCATCCTCTGCATGAGAATGAACCCCAAAATACCCCCAAAGAGTGTGTAGTGAGGGTTCCCTTACCCACGTGAAGGTGGAGAGAGGACTAGTGGAGTGAGCATGTGGCAAAGACTGGCAGGCCTGCCACCCTCCACTTCCAGCAATAAATGCCTCAACAACTCAGCAAAACATTAAAAAGGTGGTTGGATGAGACAAGGGAATGTGGGAAAAATAGAAAGGGTGATGACATGTAGCTTTTTCCCCCATGACTCAAGGTTCATCATTTCCCCCCCTTATCCTTTGGAATCATGCCCTTTTCATTTTAACATTGCACCGTCGTAGCTGGCTATAGGTTTAGTTTAATTGATGTGCATATTTACATGATGCCAAACTATAATGTGTCGAATAGCACGATATACCATCGGCAACTATCCCTATTGCCAAAACATACACAACCAAATTGATGGTGGGGATTTTGCCTTTAGCTCCTTACCATGATTAATTACATTATATACATCATGCAAACAGGGTCAAAACTGAGGTGTTACATTCCTCTCCCCCTTGGAATAACACCATCCTCGATGTTCCAATACATAGGAATACATATACAATTTGCAGATCCAAAATTTCAAAATTTTGCAGATCTGTCCCACGTTCAATTATTTACTTTGAATGTTCAGGACCAAGCCCGTCGGCTTCCACGAATTTCTCCTGCTGATTCTCAGCTTTTAGCTTATCCCGAAGTCTAGGAACATTGTGGCTATTGCCCTCTTCATGCTCCCTCATTGGGCAATCTTGGCATAAATGATGTCCTCCGCATTCCAAAACATTTCATTGGCTACTTCATCTTAACCTACTCAATTTCCTTTGAGTCTTCATTCCTAGACAGTTTCTTAACAGGTCACTTGGACAAATGTCCCATCACTGATCCACCTTCCTTTCCTTTGCCGATTGCTCCCAGAAGGATTTTCACCTCCCTTTGCAAACCAATAGATTCTTGCAAAATATGGTGGTTCATTTCATTCTGCCTTTTCTGTATCTTGAGCATCTCTCCAAGATTTTCTTGGGTCTTGGAAATCATTTGAAGGAGACTTCCAGCCAAGTCCAGCAATTTTTGGTCTGCTGCCATGATCTATGTGCACCACCGGGTTTCACTTTTCTCACCTGTGAAATGCACCATTGAAATTCTGTCAGGCCAAGCATAATATAGACATTAAAACCAATTAGTTAATTGCCCAATTGGCATGACATTCCAAGTCTTATCAAGGAGACTTTCATATTTTTCATGCCTTCCCAACAGGAACATGAGCTCATTCGTTTCCATTCTTTGGCAAGGAGTTAACCATTCCAAAATTCACAATTTACTTTAAGCAAATACACACATTCCATTTCAGTCATACATGCATTCAACAATATTTTGTTTTCACAATGCATATATA
>LPNX011143885.1:284251-294304 GCA_001517045.1 Pseudotsuga menziesii
TGATCATTCCGAGCTCTTGAGGACAGTCACATGTCCACATGCACCCTTAGGATGCTCTCATAGTCCTTGCTCCTAGCTATACCTATATCCAAACATTGAATAGATTCACATGTTTAGTTTATTCTCATCGATTTTATCTCTAGAAGAAGAGCTTAAAACATCATAACTCAATCATATGCAGATGTACATTCATAAGCAAAATAATCCGCTACTTATCTGTATTGTGCATTTCCTCATTGGTCCACAGGATCCTGCTTTACTTTGCAAGCCTTGGGATCGCTTATGGACTGGGATGTTAGGTCAGCACATGGGCTGCTCCACAACATCAAATAATTAATGTCCAGCTAGTACACCCTCATGTCGACTAGGCTTGGAATGAGCTTGGAAATCAGCTGCTCAAATAGCTAAATTTCACCGACGGTTTCCATACATAGAGGAATTTTCAAATTTTCAAAATTTTCCCTTTCTACTTTCTTCCGTCAACGTATCAACACCCTCAACATCTATTTTCTACCAATGTCTCGATGGCCTTCAAGAGATCTCCGCCACAACTGTGGCTCCAGCTTCCAATGTTTTCCACCAATGGCATCGGAGGTCCTTCCATCTAAATGTGCCAACATTTCGGTAGTCTTCATCATCTTTCTTCTGCCGTCATTGCGGCGCCTTCATTATCTTTCCATCCGCTTCGTCGACTCAGAATTCCTCTATCTCTCGCCGCCGCCGGGGTCTGTATCGGAGGGGCTTCCAACTAAGTTCTCCAATGATTTGATGGTCTCAACACTTAGAAAAATTTTCAAAGGATTTCCTCTTTGTTGGCTTATTTCTCCCGATGGCATCGTCTCTCAACACCTCTTCATTTTTGCTGATGCGGCTCCCTTTCAGCGAGCCTCCCCTTTCTTCTACCTCCGCCGCTGCATCAGAAGACTTCTTGTGAAGCTTCCCACCGTTGCGGCTCCGTCTCTAGGTTCTGTCCGTTGTGCATTGGACGAATTTATGCCTAGCTCATCCAATGATTTTTGGACTTAGAAAATTTTTGGAATTTTCTCCTTAGTCTTCCACCACATCGGCTCCCCAGAGAACTAAATTTCTCCGATCAATCTACTAATCTTTGTCAAAACTGTGGGTACTCCATCCATTAAATCGTGTCGCCATTTTGGTAGTCTTCCGCTGATGGCTTTCGATGGAATTCTTCCTCTCCACCGCTTTGTCGGCTCTTCTTTCCACTATTTGTAGCTGGTCCAATCGACTAACTTCCGATGATCATCGACAACCAATCATCGGATATTCTTTTAACTAAGTGGCGCTGACGTTTCGACAGTCTTCGGCCGATCTCTACCGAAACTACGACTCTCACATCCTCTAACTTTCATCGATGGCCGATGAACACTTAGAGAAATTTTCTCAATTTCTTCCTCCGTTGGGTGACATTCCGACTATATGATCCACTGCATCGGAAGAGTTTCCTACTTAGTATTCCAATGAGTCGATGGTTCAGGAACTTAGGCAATTTTTGTGGAATTGTTTCCAATCTTTGCTGAGCAGAAAGTAACCTGCCTCTGCTAGTTGATCTTTCATGGCCCATTCCGGCCCATGCTGCAACCTGCAAGCTCTGATACCACTCTATAACGTCCCCGACCCTCCGACCGGTGAAGAGGACGCTACTAACACCAAACAAAAGGGAAAACAACCCCATGAACATGAACAGGGATAAATGCTGATATTAAAAAGCTTAACATAATGTATACTAAGATGCATATAACATACAAGGATACATAGTTACTCAACATTCAGCGGAAGAAAACATATACATTCCAGCATTCAACATGTTCATCATTTCTCATGAAACAGTAGATATAATTGCAGAGATGGAATAGTCAGGAGTACTTATCTTTTAATGAAGAAATAGCCTCGCAACCAGCTACATCACTGCAACGTTCCACCCAACCATAGGCCAGCGTTCTCATCAATCTCTCAGCAACACTGCCACCCCTGAGCTGGGCATGATTCCTCAAGGAATAAGGGTTAATGCAGGCTTCCACATAGCCAAGGTACACAATCAGCCAAACCCACACACAGTGGGGTTTACCAGGTCGTCAAGGAGCTAGGGAAGGCTAAATGTGAAGCTGGTGGCCTCAACACTAGTCTTCTCAAGCATACCCAGCCTCTAATCCCACTCTCAATAGTCTGAAGACCAACCACTGCATACCACAGCAAAACAATCCATTCACAGCTCTGTGAAGAAGGAAAAGCCAACCGGATGACAATCCCAAATAAAAGGTGAAACACAGTTTAGGTCCAACCACACTCCCGAGTTGTTCTTTCCCCTAGCGTGGCCAAAACAACTCAGCAACAATCCCCAAAAGACGTCTTCTGCCTCAGCAACCAAGAAACAACCCAAAACCAGGGTGAATCGAAATCCTAAACTCACAATGAAAAATATGGCATCCTTACACAGGCTCAAAACAAGGGAGAAGTCTGATTCTCAATCTTGGGCAAAATAAGGACATAAACGCAGACCACAATCTAATGAGGAAATGATGAGAACCTTACACAATCCACAGTTGGGGCAGAAGCATATTGCCTAGCATAGACATGGGAGGACTCAACCAACGGATGTGGAAGTCAATGACCATCCAACATCTAAAACCCACAGCACACAGCTCCTCAACGGAGACGCTGAAGAAATTTACACTGATAGAAATGGGGAAAGAACTGATTCTCCATCAATCTGTGCATGAGGGGAAAGAACATGGCCAACAAATATGGAAAACAATAGTCCATCAGCAACAAAGGAAACCCACAGCGATTATTCATAGTTCGGCAATGGTGGAGGCAAAAATTCCAACTCCATGTGTGAGGTAGCTTAACCGCCCCCCTGTGTGCATCCCTTGCATGAGAGTGAACCCCAAAAGACCCCCAGAGAGTGCATAGTGAGGGTTCCCTTACCCACGTGAAGGTGGAGGGAGGACTGGTGGAGTGAGCATGTGGAAAAGACTGACAGTCTTGCCACCCTCCACTTCCAGCAATAAATGCCTCAACAACTCAGCAAAACATTAAAAAGGTGGTTGGATGAGACAAGGGAAGGTGGGAAAAATAGACAGGGTGATGACATGTAGATTTTCCCCCCATGACTCAAGCTTCATCATTTTCCCCCCTTATCCTTTGGAATCATGCCCTTTTCATTTTAATGTTGCACCATCGTAGCTAGCTATAGGTTTAGTTTAATTGATGTGCATATTTACATGATGCCAAACTATAATGTGCTGGATAGCACGATATACCATCGACAACTATCCCTATTGCCGAAACATACACAACCAAATCGATGGTGGGGCTTTTGCCTTTAGCTCTGTTATAGCGGATTTCACCACCCTAGGTGAATCACACTTTGTATGGCCTTCCCTTGTCTCGCTGCAGACTCTTTAGACCCCATGGAATATTTTTTATCCTTTGATGTTTCCTTGATCATCCCTAAAACTATATGAAAATTGATATACGTGGATTTTTACCCGATAACCACATACATACGCGGGTTTGACCCCTATAACCACGTACATCGGGATATGTGCATAATCCAAATCCTTTTGGAGTTTTCCTTGACATGGATCCGACTCATTCGACTCCTGGCCTTCAATATGCCTTGAGATCACTCAGATTCGACCCTTGATTATCCCTTGTGAAGCTATATAAGGAACCCCTTGGTACATTGAAGGCATATAGAGAGATTGAGAGAAATGAAATTATAGTCCATTGTTGCTGGAATTTGTACTTGAGTTTGCATCCCTTTGTCCCTTGGAGCACTTTTGTGTTCTTCCCAAGCTTTCCTTTTGCTAGTGAGCTTGCTATTGTGAGATGGAGGATTGAGGTGGTGGAGGCCCAAGTGGGGGATTCAGTTTCCCCGGTTCGTAGACGTGCCATTAGAGGTTGTATCTATCTTGTAATCTCTGATTTATATTAATGGAAATATCTTTTCTTGTCCAATGATGTGTATTTGATTAAATATTGTATCCATTGGAATATGTCAAATGATTTTACATTATTGATTGTATATGCTAGAATAGATCTAACTGTTGGAGCAGGGTCCCACAGCTACAGAAGAAGCTACTAGTTTAGCGGAGAGATAATTTTTGGCGGAAAGAAGATAAGATAGAGCTACGACATCATAGCACATTTCCAGCTGCAGAGCAGAGCCGGAAACCATGAATTTTAAGATAGAAAAGTCAAGAAAGGAAACGGTACCTGAGCGGATGAGAAGAGAGAGCTCACCCACTGCATTGAAGGCAGCGGCGGAAGACAGGAGGGCTCAGCGACCCTCATAAAGGAGAAGGAGCAACGAGGCTGAAGCATTGAAGACAAAGGACAGAAAAGAGAAGCGGTGCATAGTACCCATGATCAGTGTCGGGAAGCATGGAAGACTGCAGAGAGCTGTGGTGTGACGGAAAGAAGCTACCTCAAGTACAGATATGGCCAACTGTCACTAGTTAGGGTTTTGGGTTACTGTTGGGATAGTCCCACAGTGTTGTAATGGCAAGACCTTCGGGCTGCCTATAAAGGGATATATTTTTTATTGTAAAAGGTTTGGTCAATTAGTTGAGTCATTCAGTTGTAGTAGTGTTTTGCAGACTATTAGACTGTTGTAAAAGTCGAGCTCTGGTTCTGTTATTAGCGGTAGCAATCTCACTGTAAGCAGTAGCTGGCTTATAGAGTATGCATGTAACGATCTGTAGGGATCGACAGAGAGGGAAGAGTATATTGTAGGAGAGAAATATAGATAGAAAGAAGATCTAAGAGAGAAGATCTTGAACTGCATATGTGGTGCAGCAGAACTGTGTTTTACCTTCCCCTAAGCTATAAAGAAAACACAGTTCTGTGGACGTAACTTCCATCCTGGAGGTGAACCACGTTAAAATCATGTGTTATGTGATAGGATTATGTGTTATGTAACTTGTGCATCTATCATTTATTTCATGAACGTTGTTTATGGTTTAATGAATGAATGTGTTAATCAGTTCACAGTAATATAGAAGGATAAACGTGAGTCCAGTCTTTGGCATGTTGTATGAGGTTCATTTATGCTTTGCGTGAAACAGTCACTAGTCGCAGTATTGAATAGCCTTGTATGTTAATTCTTGCACGTCGACATGAGCAACGCTAAGTGTGCTAAACCGTAGAGGTAGGATATCACAGAGAGGTGATACCGCACCAGCAGAGGAGCTACGGTGCGCGATACCGCAGGTTGGGGACTTAGCATTGGGCAGGAGCTATGTGTCGCACGATGTGAGGCGATGCGGTAAGGTTGGAGATATTGCGACTCAGGGAAATTACGCGACATAGAGAAGGACCGCATGATGGTATAAAGGTATACCTCGCGGCTAGAAGAGCTGCGAGACGAGGAGATCGCGCGACGCGCAGAGAAAGAGACCACGTAGCTAGGAGAGCTACGAGTCGCAAGTAGGATTTCCACAGAACCTGGTCCAAGACGCTTAAGTCCTTGGCCAACCCATTAGAATCACCTCGGGTGAGACTTCAGGCCACTTTGCGGTCTGTCACCGAAGGGGCCGGTGAGCTAGGGGTGTTGTTGGTTGATTATAGTAAACCCGGGTCTGCCCATCATAGCCAACAAATGGTTCCGTTGCTGGTTTTGAACAAATGAGTGCTAATGTTCTGTTGGCATCCTACTAGAGAAGAGTTTCACCAGTGGCTGGATTCAAACTTAAGGGAGTTTTCCAAGAAAGAAAATCGGAGCCCTAAACTGAGCACAGAGGACTGGTTACAATAGCATATCGCTTTAGATATACACGCGATATTTTTTGCAACCTATGGAAACAAGCTTTATGACTGGTTATCAAAGTTGACAGATAGGAACATATTCAAAAAGAAGAGAAACATTGTCTGGACACTAGAGCTGATTCAAACCGTGCAGAACCTTGACAATCCCATTACGAGAGAAGTGGACTTCTGGCTTGCAAGTGTGCTAGGAGGCTTTGTCACAGAATTTGCAGTTGATCAAAGAAAAAGCTTCAGCGAGGCTGAGTGGTACTTCTTCAAAGGATATAGGGGTAAGTACCTAAAATCTCTAAACTTGTCCATTAAGATGCTGCTACATGAAAAAGGAGTAATGGACATGATTTCAGATGAATAACTAAAGATAGTAATGTCACAAGAGTTTGAAAGTGATTTTGATGACATTGGACGAACACGTAGTGGCAAGAAATATAAAGTAGCTTTAGGCTCTCCTGCATTTGGAGATAGTTCAGACAATATTAGGCAACCGAGTCCTAGTACCACAGAAGAACCAGAGGGGGGTATCCCTTACCATCCCTATACCCCATAGAAACAGACTGGGACTCAGAATAATCCCGTAGGTACTCCATCTAGTAGCTCGCAGAAAGTACCTACTACCACTACATCACCTTCACCTACACCGCTGAGTGGAAGTAATCCAGTAAATCAGAACCCACTGCAGAGAAATAGAATGGGAGATGACATGAAACTACCTACCTTTAAGGGTACAGGAGCAGAGGACCTGGAACAGCATTGGTTTCTATGTGAAGCCATGTGGACCATTAAAACAATCAACGACGATAACCTTAAACTTGTACAGTTGGTCACCACATTCAGAGATCGAGCTTTAACATGGTACATAAAGTATACCACAGTACCCAAGACACTTGCCCAGGTCAAGAACGCCATGATTAAAGAGTTCAAGAAACCTAAGTCTGAGTCTTAGTGCATAACAGAGCTCAAGGATTTTAAGCAGCTACCATCAGAGTCAGTATGGGACTTTGACCAGAAATTCAAAGCTCTTATAGACCAAGTAAGATTTGAGTTTGCACCGGAGCAGCATAAGGAATGGTTTATTGTAGCGCTGCTCCCTCACATCAGACTACCACTAATGCAGTAGAAACTCCAGACGCAGGATGACGCATTGGGAATGGCGATGAAGCTAGAAGCTTCACCTTTAGCTGAAACCAGTGCTGGCATGACAACTGTGCAGAACCAGCTGGCCAACCTCACGTTACAGATACATGAACTTAAGAAAGGGAAATAGGTTATGCAAGACATATGGTGCTTACGATGTAAAGCACAGGGTCATACCAAAGACAATTGTCCAGTCTTTGCAGAATATTTAGTGTCAGGGGCTCCTAGCCCCTTACCACGAATGCAAGGGCCATGGTGTGAAATATGCAAAACACAAGGACATCCACCTCAGCAATGCCCTTTGCTTCAGAAGTATGTACATACACCTAAGAACCTATACTGTGTATTCTATAGCTCTGTCGGACATAATGAATAGGATTGCCGATCCTATGATCTCATGTTAGATAGAAAATATGACGTATACAGAGTCCAGTCAGAAACACAGGGTCTAGCAGCAGGACCACAGCCTGATTCGGCTTATGGTGGCCGTGGAGGAGGATTCAGAGGATGAGGACATGGAGGAGGCTTTGCAAGAGGAGAAGGTTTTGGCCGTGGTCACGGACCAATCACTTGTTATAACTGCGGAATTGTAGGATACTATGCTAGGGACTGTGAGAGCCCCACTACCACTTGTAACTACTGCAAATCTTATGATCATACCATAGAGGAGTGTCCTACCTTGATAGCTAAGATCAAAGACCCTAAGACAATAGTACACCAGAACATCCAGCTTATTGCTGCTGAACAGGAAGAGCCAGAACCAAAAGTTAACATTATGACTCGTAGCGGTGTTTCTACTAGTAGGACATCGTAGGAGACCGAAAAGAACACAAGTCAGGAGTGGGTGCACAGAGCTCCTAGTAAAGTAATACCACTCGACCTGCATAATAATAAAGAGACATTTCATGAATCCAAGGCTTCCTTTGATGAACCTATGCAATCAGGATCGCAGGTACTGCCATCTAGGGGCGTACCGCAGCAAGCGCCTTGTGGCGATAGCCATGAACAGATACCGCAGGCTACCACATCAGGGAGATGCGACGAGGATGAATCGACAGGAAGCGTACAATCCTTCCTGCGTAGTTGCTTGAAACTCGTGAGAAATGAAAAAGCTATCGGCGAGCTACAGCGCATCATAGATCAGCGTCAGCAACCTTCTCTCTTGGGCAGTGCACACCGCGCTGTTCATAATATTACAGGACATACAAGGACCGGAAGGGAGATGAAGCTCACAGCATAGATTGGAGAGTTTGAAATGGATGAAGTCGTCTTAGATCTAGGATCAGAGGTGAATGTTTTGACTAAGCAGACATGGGAATAGATGGGTAGCCCTTAGTTCGTCAGATCACCTATCCACCTGAGATTAGCTAACCAACAGCGAGTATCACCATTGGGTCGACTACCGCAGGTACCAGTTGACATTGATGGAGTTCGTAGTTTTGTAGACTTCGAGGTTATAGAAATCATTGGAGATAGTCGACCGTATCCAGCATTATTAAGTATCGATTGGGCGATCGGTAACAAGGCTTTCATCGACCTAAAGAGAAGACAAATGACCTTTGAGGATGTGCAGATCCGGGTCATCGCGCCGTTGGATCCTCACCAGGGTCCTAGATACATTGAACCTATCCGAGCAGAGGAGGAGGCACAAAACTTGGATAGTCTCTACCAGATGACTGCGAACCAGAACGACTACATCAATCCAACCGCAGAAGGGATCATTAGTTGGCGATGCGACAGCTCATGCACATCGGATTTCGATGTTGGTCTAGAGAGCTGGCAGACCAGACTTTACAAAGTCTCAGTGCGCAGATGTGCGTTTATGAGTAAGTCACTGCGATGGATTGGTGCATAGATCACGAAGATTCCATCATATCATGGTCTGACAGATATCTAGGACTTCCTTGAGCGGTTTGAGCAACAGATTCCTTATGAGCAGAGGATCGCAGCTATGGACCTTGCAGTACGAGCCACACCTACAAGATGGTGGTATGCGCATAAAGAGAATATCACATCATGGGATGATATTAAAAGATTGATGGCGATCAGATTTTCTGTTGACAGAGAGTATGTCCAGCAGAAGTACATAGGAGAAACAGATCCCAGGACACACATTCAGACATGTGAACAGAACTGGTCGGACATTCCCAAGGAGGAATGGGTTCACAGATTCATTCACACATTGGACATAGTTCCAAGGAACTGGTACACAGAGACCGAGTTGCGCAAGGGGACGACCACATGGTCACTTATGACAGACAGTTTCCTACTCACCTTCGCATTTGAATCAGAACATCTAAGTGTTTCCCAGGCCCTAGACATAATCAAGATCAAGATATTCGAAGACTGTACCCCATCAGTACAGACTCAGCCTGATTGGGCTGTTCAGTTAACAGAGGCGTTAGAATGCTACAACTTTCAAGAAGAACCAGGGGATGAGGAGGAGGATCCTCGCAACACCAACATTCCCTAGTCAGAAGGGACTCATGATGTTGGGGGACCACAGTTAGAGATTCCAGCAATCACCGAACCCATCAAGATTAAAAAGATCAATATTGGCACAGACGCAGAACCTAAGTTTGCCTCTATTGGAGACTATTGGAACCATGAAACAGTCGAACAGATTGCAGATTTGTTACATGACTATCAGGACCTATTTCCCACCAAGTTCATAGAGATGAAGGGAATATTTGGAGACCTGGGAGTTATGAGGATACCATTGAAGGAGGATTCTAGACCAGTCAAGCAGCGCCCATATAGATTGAATCCGTGCTACAAAGAAAAAGTAAAGGATGAAATCGATAAGATGCTAGCAGCAGGCATCATTGAGCAGGTAGAAGAAAGCGAATGGGTTAGCCCCATGGTTGTGCAAGAGAAGAAAACAAAAGGGGACATCAGGATCTTTGTCGATCTGCGCAAGCTCAACGATGCATCGCTTCACGATCCATTTCCGACACCGTTCACTGATGAGGTATTAGAAAATGTGGGAGGACAGGAGGTCTACTCCTTCACTGATGGATTTTCAGACTACCATCAGATCAGAATACATCCAGAAGATCGATCCAAGACCACCTTTGCAATAGAATGGGGCTCATTCCAGTATACGGTAATGCCCTTTGGTCTTAAGAATGC
>LPNX011143885.1:294449-326131 GCA_001517045.1 Pseudotsuga menziesii
AATATGGTTACAACACCCATATTAGTATTTCCAGACTGGACTAAGCCATTTCATGTACATGTGGATGCGTCTAGCATCGCATTAGGGGTTGTTTTAACACAACTAGGAGAAGGAGACATCGACCATCCTATCGCATACTCCAGTAGAAAGCTCTCGACAGCAGAAAATAACTACACCACAACAGAAAGAGAAGGCTTAGCTATGGTGTACGCACTGCAGAAGTTCAGGCACTACCTGTTGGGTGCCTCGTTTAAGATGTTCACTGACCATTCCGCGTTAAAATATTTGGTCAATAAGCCAGTGTTAGGGGGGAGAATCTGCAGATGGTTACTCCTCTTTCAGGAGTATGACTTTGAAATCATTGTGAAACCAGGAAGACTGAATGCCGAACCTGATCATCTGTCGCGAATAGACTCAGGAGAAGAGCCAAGTAACCTAGATGATAATCTTCCAGATGCGCCATTGTTTTCTATCCAGATCGCAGACGAGTACTATGCCGATATTATTCAATTTCTCACTATAGGAGTAGCACCTGATGAGTTCACTAAGCAGCAAAAGAAGCAGTTGGTTGTTAAAGCAGTAGACTTCACCCTCATTGCAGGACACCTATACAAGTTAGGTCTGGATGAAGTTCGGCGCAGATGTGTGATGTTGCATGAAAAAGACGTTATTATCAGAGAGGCACATTCAGGAACCGCAGGAGGTCATTTCGCAGGAAAGCCGACTGCGTAGAAAATCCTAGAGGCAGGATTATGGTGGCCTACGTTGCATAAGGACACCAAGGACTTTTGCAGATGCTGCGATATCTGCCAAAGGGTAGGAAAACCCTCGCGATGCAATGAAATGCCGCTGTGACCGCAGGTCACGCTGTGCGCATTCGACAAATGGGCTATATATTTTGTGGGTCCTATCAACCCACCAGGAAAGTGCACTGGTGCGAGATATATTATCACTGGAACAGAGTACCTCACCATATGGGTAGAGGCCAAAGCAGTAAGAAATTGTGATGCTGCTACAACCGCACAGTTCCTTTTTGAAAACATCATCAACAGATTTGGATGCCCAGTAATTTTGATGAGTGATCAAGGCACACACTTCTTGAACATCACTATTGAGGCATTGACAGAAGAATTCCATATTCAGCACCATAAGAGCACTCCCTACCACCCCCAGGATAATGGTATGGTGGAGGCCTTTAATAAGATTTTAGAAAATTCTCTTACTAAGATCTGCAATAGCCAAAGGAATGATTGGGACCTCAAAGTTAACGCTGTACTATGGGCGTACAAGACCACATGCAAGAAACTTACGGGACACACACCTTTCAGCTTGGTGTATGGATAGGAGGTTGTTATTCCCATGGACTATATTCTTCCCAATTTAAGAATCACTCAGATTACCGGGATGACTGATACAGACACATTGGAGGAAAGGCTAGCGCAACTGCTTGCCTTAGAAGAAGACAGATTCATCACTGGATTCCATCAGAAAGTGCAGAAGGCATGAGAAAAATCTTGGCATGACAGACACATTAAGAGCAAGACTTTCCAGATCGGAGACCTAGTGCTCCTCTATGACAACAAATTCATTAAATTTCCAGGAAAGTTCAAGACGCATTGGCTGGGGCCATATCAGATACAACAAGTCACAGAGGGAGGTGCCATTCAGCTCAGCCAGCTGAATGGGGAGCTTCTTCCCACATGGATCAATGGCAGTAGGCTTAAGCTCTATAGTGATAGCCACCCCGCCTCTCAGCCCTAGCTTAGCCATTTTATGGTGGTGCAGATGTCCAGTGTAGTTGAAAGGAGGCATCGCACCGGGAATTAGTCTACACCGGTAGGTATTATTCTAAGTATGAGGAATCACACAAGGCCGATTCAAAAAAAGATAAAAATAAAAAATAAATTATTCTTTGTGTTATGGAGGTGATGCGGAGTCGCATCGTGGCAGTGTGATGTTCCCCCATGCCACATATTCAGTTTTGCAACCGACAGAGGGCCAGTCAAGTCACCATCTGATAGGTAGTTAATGAGGTAATGACCGGTATATCTTACCGTAGATTTGGTAGTAGTATAATAAATTTTTCCAGATTTGGCAAATATCCGACGAGACCGGCTCCTGTACACACACGCTTCGAGGGAAATTTGATCGGATTTCCTCATTTATGAAGGAACAGATGATGGGTGTGGTCTTGTCCAGGCATTGATGACGACCGACGGGTTCAGTCTAGATTACCGGTGTGTCCGAGATTAGCGTATTCGGTATAAAAGTAGAAATTATTCAATTGGGACAGTTACGTTTTGCAGAAAAACTGAGAGCCGTAGAGTGCATTGTTAAGAATTCCCTGTGAAGAGCCAA
The DNA here is from genome assembly GCA_001517045.1 of Pseudotsuga menziesii. Taxonomy (NCBI): domain Eukaryota; kingdom Viridiplantae; phylum Streptophyta; class Pinopsida; order Pinales; family Pinaceae; genus Pseudotsuga; species Pseudotsuga menziesii. The sequence continues at coordinate 296,808 of LPNX011143885.1, forward strand.
GTTCGTTACAGAGTGCTGTGATTTTCAGAAGTTACAGCCATTGCATTTCCACCGTTTTACACTGAGTGGGTTCTGTCCGAGGACGAACCTCTAGAAAACGTTTTGAGAAGATTTCAACGTCACGGCCGAGCAGGTGTTATGACGACGCCATCCAAGGGTGCTCTGCCAAGTTCGTCACAGCCCAGATAGCAACCACAGGTGAGGATCCAATCTCAGGTCAATGATGAATCCGGTTCAGAGCATGAAGAAGAATTTCATAGCACAACAGACTACATGATACCACGAGTTGAAGGTGCACCAAAGGTAAGAATTCCTAAGAATGCTAAGTATACTGTTCCCATACCACCCATTGATTCTCGAGTAAAGGAAAATGGAGATCTAGTAGGATATGCTGCTGTTGTTAAATTTGTAGATTATAACCTGGGAGATGGTAAGACATATCCTCAGTTCAAGCCGGACAACTATCTAAATATTGAGAAGAACCCAAGGACAGGGAGAGATGAATGTGTTCCCCTGCTGCATGTCCATATTCTTAAGCGGTCAGGTCTGCTCAATTTGCTGAGATTACCTCATTTTGGACGGGGTGCAGAGGTTAATGCCGTGGTGCACATTTTACTTTCTTGTGTACATGGAGGGTACCTTTGGTTAGGAAACAAGTTCGACCTGAACGTCGATTTGATACATCGTATCACTGGCCTATCCAAGATGGGTAAACACCCTGATATACAGACAGCAGGAAAAACCAAGGACTCCAAGTTACCACAAGCCCTAGTAACTAAGTATCAGCTGCAGAGAGGAGGATGGGCTTATGACATCTCAAGCATAGAAAATGAGACACTTAGATTCACCTCCAGTCTACTCATGGGCAGACTGCTAACCAAGGTTCGACCAAAGGAAGTTACAAGATCCGTAATTCACCTTGCCATACAGGTCACAGAGGGGGAATAGTTCAATTGGTCTCTATTCTTATTAAATATGCTTCAAGCAGATTGCTTGGCAGCTCAGGATGAAGCAAACCACCCTTTCCATTTATCCTAGTTTCTTATACTTTGCACATTTGTCGGATGGAAGGAGCCGCCCCATACCCAGTTTCCGCAGATAGAAGGTGGCGGGCCCAGTGGAGTGCGCTATGACAGCCTATGGGAGACTAACAGCCCAGCCAAGAAAATGGTCAATAGGATGGTATTCCATGAATACTATAAGCTGTTGATGAAGTTCATTCAAGAGACACCATGGCTCAGTACAGAGACTGTGGACATATACGATAGCTGGCTTAATTTTATGGCAGATAGCCATTTAATCTATCTACAACCGAAAAGGACTAAGCGGGATGATTGGGCTCCTGGCTCATTTAGGATGACAGCGTGGGATGTCAAAGGAGTCACAAGAGACTTCGATGACCAACGGAAGTAGAAATATGAAGAAACCGCACCACTATCATCAGAAACTGCACAGACAGAACCCCAGGACAAGGACAAAGACAAAACAGACACCCAGACGCAATCTTCAACAGAAGCACCACTAACAAAGAAAAAGAGGAAAACTCCACAGTAAGTGCCAACAGAGGCACAGACGATAAATAATGGAGAGGAAGGGCCACCAGAGGCACAGTAGAAGAAAAAATAGAAAACCTCAAAGCCAGTTCTGAAGACCGCATTGACAGACGATGACTATGAACTCATCACAACAAGGACGTGTGACACATTGAAGGACTCCCTTGAGGCAATGAAGGAGTCGCAGGAAAAGAGGCAGAGCACAGTAGAAAAGAAGCTTTTATACTTAAAGTTAATTACCGAGAAGACTGCCAAGATGCACATTCCACCGGTAAAGGCGACCGCCGGAGAAACTTCGACATCGTCGATGTCCCGCGAGGAAAGCTTAGCAAAAGATCGCCTCAATACTGTGTTAATTCCACCAGGGAGTATCCAATTCCCTACGACAATGAAGGACCCACCAGTTCAGTTTAGGAAACCCATCGAGGTTAACCTTGCAGACTTTCATATTGATCAGTTGCAGATGATCCAGCAGCAGCTAAGCGCCGAGCTTAGGAATAGAGAGCTCGAGACTTACAAGCAGAATACGCAGCTGAAGCAATAGAATGCAGTACTTTCTATTAGTGTTCAGAAAAAGGCAGACAAAGTACGAACATATGAGGAAAGAGATCAATATCTTTCTCAAGTTTTGCAGAGCATTGCATTGGAACTGCCCCAATGTAACATTGAGTTCGCCTTACCAGTTCCGCAGAAGCTAAGAAGAGTAGCAGATAGAGCAAAGGCTCTAGAAGAAACTATGGCTAGGATGGACGAAGAAGTGGAGAGGATGAAGGCAGACCATGAAGAGAATATCGTCGAACTTGAGGCTCGCGTACGAGACACCTCCCAGGAAGACCAGAAATCATGAGTAGAAGCCCTTCGACTCACTACTGAGTAGATGCAATCCCGCATCGACGAAGCACAGTTAGTACTAACCGATGTGACGAACACATGGGCCGAGTTAGATGAGTCGCCAGAGAAAGTAGAAATCCAGCAAAGTATTCAGCAGGTAGAGAATACTGCTGCGGCAATGAAAGAAGAAATTAAGGGCTTGGCAGCTCTTCAGAAGATGAGGAAGACGAAAGAGATGAATCGTTTGTAGCAGGAAGCGCAGCAATTAAGAACAAAGGAGATACACATTAATGAATTACTTCAACCATATCAAGAGCAAATCACAGAGATAGTCGATACGGTTGAGCAGAAAGTGAAGGAGTTCACTACCACCAGAGAGAAAACTGACACCATAGAAGACGCCAGTATTAGTCAAGACTTGCTTGACTTGGCACGAGAGCGTGTCGAAGTAATGCAGCAGGAAGTCGCAGGACTTCGAGACAGGTTGCAGAGGAATTCGCAGGAAGCCAAGGAAAAGCTACAGTAGGAGAAGCCCGCTGGTGGTGGCTCGAGGACGAGCCACAAGTAAGTGTTAGGGGACTGTTGGAGCAGGGTCTCGCAGCTACAGAAGAAGCTGCTAGTTTAGCAGAGAGATACGTTTTGGTGGAAAGAAGATAAGACAGAGGTACGACGCCGTAGCACATTTCCAGCTGTAGATCAGAGCCGGAAACCATGACTTTTAAGATAGAAAAGTCAAGAAAGGAAATGGTACCTGAGCAGCCGAGAAGAGAGAGCTCACCCACTGCATTGAAGACAGCAGCGAAAGACAGGAGGGCTCAGCGACCCTCATAAAGGAGAAGGAGCAACGAGGCTGAAGCATTGAAGACAAAGGACAGAAAAGAGAAGCGGTGCATAGTACCCATGATCAGTGCTGGGAAGCATGGAAGACTGTAGAGAGCTGTGGTGTGACGAAAAGTGGCTACCTCAAGTACAGATATGGCCGACTGTCACTAGTTAGGGTTTTGGGTTACTGTTGGGACAGGCCCACAGTGTTGTAACGGTGAGACCTTCGGGCTGCCTATAAAGGGATATATTTTGTATTGTAAAAGGGTTGGTCAATTAGTTGAGTCATTTAGTTGTAGTAGTGTTTTGCAGACTATTAGAGTGTTGTAAAAGTCGAGCTCTGGTTATGTTATTAATGGTAGCAATCTTACTGTAACCAGTAGCTGGCTTATAGAGTATGCATGTAACGATCCGCAGGGATCGACAGAGAGGGAAGAGTATATTGTAGGAGAGCAATATAGATAGAAAGAAGATCTAAGAGAGAAGATCTTGAGCTGCATATGCGGTGCAGCAGAACTGTGTTTTACCTTCCCCTAAGCTATAAAAAAAACACAGTTCTGTGGACCATTTGTTGGCTATGATGGGCAGACTCGGGTTTACTATAATCAACCAACAACACCCCTAGCTCACCGGCCCCTTCGACGACAGACCGCAAAGTGGCCTGAAGTCTCACCCGAGGTGATTCTAATGGGTTGGCCAAGGACTCAAGCATCTTGGACCAAGTTCTGTGGCAATCCTACTTGCGACTCACAGCTCTCCTAGCTACGACGTCTCTTTCTCTGCGCGTCGCGCGACCTTCTGCTCGCGTCACGCAATCTCCTTGTCTCACATCTCTTCTAGCCGTGAGGTATACCTTTATACTGTCATGTGGTCCTTCTCTACATCGCGCACTTTCCGTGAGTCGCGATATCTCCAACCTTACCGCATCGCTTCGCACCATGCAACACGCAGCTCCTACCCAATGCTAAGTCCCCAACCTGCGGTCTCGCGCATCGTAGCTCCTCTGCCGGTGCGGTATCACCTCTCTATGATATCCTGACTCTGCGGTTTAGCATACTTAGCGTTGCTCGTGTCGACATGCAAGACTTAACATACAAGGCTATTAAATACTACAACTAGTGACTATTTCACGCAAAGCATAAATGAACCTCATACAACATGCCAAAGAATGGACTCACGTTTATCCTTCTATATTACTATGAACTGATTAACACATTCATTCATTAAACCATAAACAACGTTCATGAAATAACTGATAGATGCACAAGTAACATAACACATAATCCTATCACATAACACACGATTTTAATGTGGTTCACCTCCAGGATGGAAGTTACGTCCACAGAACTGTGTTTTCTTTATAGCTTAGGGGAAGGTAAAACACAATTCTGCTGCACCGCATATGCAGCTCAAGATCTTCTCTCTTAGGTCTTCTTTCTATCTATATTGCTCTCCTACAATATACTCTTCCCTCTCTGTCGATCCCTGCGGATCGTTACATGCATACTCTATAAGCCAGCTATTGGTTACAGTAAGATTGCTACCGCTAATAACAGAACTAGAGCTCAGCTTTTACAACAGTCTAATAGTCTGCAAAACACTACTACAACTGAATGACTCAACTAACTGACCAACCCTTTTACAATACAAAATATATCCCTTTATAGGCAGCCAAAAGGTCTCGCCATTACAACACTGTGGGCCTATCCCAACAGTAACCCAAAACCCTAACTAGTGACAGTCGGCCATATCTGTACTTGAGGTAGCCGCTTTCCGTCACACCACAGCTCTCTGCAGTCTTCCATGCTTCCCGGCACTGATCATGGGTACTATGCACCACTTCTCTTTTCTGTCCTTTGTCTTCAATGCTTCAGCCTCGTTGGTCCTTCTCCTTTATGAGGGTCACTGAGCCCTCCTGTCTTCCGCCGCTTCCTTCAATGTAGTGGGTGAGCTCCCTCTTCTCGGCTGCTCAAGTACCGTTGCCTTTCTTGACTTTTCTATCTTAAAATTCATGGTTTCTGGCTTTGCTCTGCAGCTAGAAACGTGATACGGTGTCGTAGCTATGTATTATCTTCTTTCCACCAAAACTTATCTATCTACTTAACTAGCAGCTTCTTCTATAGCTGCGGGACCCTGCTCCAACACTAACACCATGATATATAGTATGCTTGTGTTGTTTACTTGCTGTTGAGGAAGTATTATATCAATTCAAGCCGAAGATTGGAAAGCTCAACGGGGATCTACTTCAACCGTCCGGAATAAGGTACGAGGTCTGATCCTTTAGTGTTGGAGGTTTTATTTCTATTGCATATTGGGAAATATTGATTTTTGGAGTCAAAGCTATCTGTTGTGGTACCCCAAGCCATAGGAATTTCTCTCTGTAATAGAATTGGCGACTCCGCTGGGGAGTTCCTAGTAGTTGTCCTTTGGGGGTGATTTTCTCGGCATTCAATGTATCTGAATTGCTCTTTCTCTCTTGTTTCTATGTCGGGTCTAGGGGCATGTATGCCTGGTAGAGTCTGATTGGAGTGAATTTTGTCTCAACCTGCCTGTTTGCCTTGTTTTATGCACCTTTTCTTCCTGTACACGGGCTTTTGATTTACAGTCGCGTATACACGCAGTTTTATCTGTGATTTCCGCGTATACACGTGGGTTTACTGCGAACAGTCGCGTATACCCTGGTTTTTTCCCTTTTGTGGAAGATAATTGGTTGCTGGGTGAATGCTGTTAGTTGCTGAGTCTCCTTTGGCACTGCCTGAGTCTATTTTGACCTCTGTTTCTGACCGAAAACGTTTTTTTAGCCTAAACTTTTTTTTTTAGGAAAGTTCTTGTCATGGCATTTTCGATTTTTTGTTTGAGATTAGTGCATTAGAGTTATTTTACTTTAGTGCTTTGCTTGGATGCTGTTTATGTGTGCTTGCAGAGTCTGGAGGTGGTAGAATCATTCTTTTGCTTTTTGCATCTCTTATATTTTCAAAATATCCAAAAACATTTGCTTATCATAATGCATTGCATTTTGCACTTTGCATTGTACTTGCACTAGATCTAGATTTGCTTTGGAGTACTAGTTAGGACTTCATATAGGAAAAATTTGCATTCATCATTTGAAGAATAATTGTGCATTTCACGTAGTAGCATACCCTGTTTACATGGACACAATACATTTGCATTGATTGTTACGGTGTGCATTTTACTTCATGTTGCGTCATAACACCACTAGTTGCACGACCATATCCTATTTTTGAGTAATAAAGCCAACTAAAATCAACGCTAATTAAAATGAATTACACTCTTTTCTTTTCTAGGGTGCACCAACAAGCTTAGGTTTTAGGATCTTGGAATAGTTCATTGTAAGTCAATTCTCCAAGATCACTAAACAACAACATCTAGGTGTCTGTCCAGGGAGTGTGTGAAATCCTTTATATAACCATCGTTCTTAGGATCCTCCTCTCAAATGGGAGTTAAGCACGAGGCAATGTGAGTGGTTATCGATTGGGATGACCCCTAGCCATAACTGAGTAGCACCGAAGATATTTCCAGGATTGTATTCATATCTAGGGGCTCTTTCGAGAGTTTCATGCTTTGCAACCCTGCCCATACGGTCAATCCCACCTGTGACTGTCCGCCTGAGCTTTGATTATATTGAGGTGACCTTAGTGACCTTACCTAGGATATCGAGGGGGTACTTGTAGAGGTTATTCTGCAGGTGTCCCGGCCAGGTTTGGGTCAGACAGCACAGTCGCTTTACGCGTTGAAGTTGAGGGCCACAATAATTGGTTACGTACCTCCGCTTGTTGTGTATGGGAGTCTCATGCCTCTCCTAGGAGAGACGTGGGCGAGACATACCTGCTTCATTCTGGAGCTCACTTATCCAGCCCTTGTTTGCTTGCATTTGGATTTAGATTTTGTTAGTGATTTCTCTGTGCACGCTAGTTGGCCTATGGTTTATGTAAATAGAGAGTCTTTGCTATTTTTGTTTTGAGTCATTATGGATTCGAGTGCGGTTCCGCACCGTTCTCGTCAGTTAGAAGGACTTTCTCCTTCTACTTCTCCTCCTCCTTTGGGAGAGAGACCTAGACAGTCCAGGAAGACTATGTCACAGACTGATTCACACACCATGGAGGATCATTCAGAGACTATTCCTGAGCCACCTCCTCCCATTCGTGTTGACGATGGGGAATTTACTCCTACATACGATCCTTCAACTGACCTAGATGAGTTCGGTCCTATGATTTCCCAGATAGGATATTTGCACGATAGACCTACTCACCCTAGGGCTGATTCCCCGTTGACACGTTACCGGTATGGAATGTCGGAATATGCCGAGACTCACTTTGAACCTACCAGTACTAGCTATGGTAGTTATGCTATGACTGGTTTTCCTATGCACGATTTGACATTTCATGTCGAATCCGACTTCGAGCCTAGCACTATTCCTGGGGCAATCCCATTCCTTACCTTGTAGATAGGTTTGGGAGTACTAGTCACATTGCACCTTCCGTCCTAGTGGTGGAAGCTGCGTCTCATCTCCCTCCTAGGTCTAGGGTTAGCGATTCGATTAGGATACCAGGTCCAAGACGGGTGACGATAGGCGGTAGTACATATCTTATTACTTAGATTCCTTCATCCTTGGTTCCGAGTTCTTCAAATGTACATCCTCCACCTTATTCATGTGGTCCTTTGAGCTAATATATGGCTACGAGTCAGGTCCATACTGCGATTACTAGGCCGATTGTGTCTCAAGTTCATATACCACCCGCTGCTTCGGGAGGCTATATTCACACTTATAGTGGTCAGCTTGTTATGCCCGGGGTGTATATACCTACTTCTGGTATGTATGTTCCCCCTTCTGGAGCTTATCTTCCTACCTACGGAGTGTCCCATGGGACATCGCATGCGATGACCTATGGACCTTATTATGGGACGTAGTATGGACAGGTTTCTCCACCTTATAGAGGTGAGTATCAACAACCTGCTTACTCTCCTAATTACGGCTTCATAGCTCCTACTAGTCAAGGTCCACCTTAATATGGTAATTCCACGTCACCCTATACGGGTCAGACATGAGGAGGACACTATGGCCAAGGCCATGATGGTGCTCAAACCTATGTGAACCAGGGAGCAGTCCATCCACCTCATCATCCTAGGCTCCCTTTCCTCCCGACGCTTAACCTTCCTAACTTATCGAGACTTACGAATGATCCCGTGGCTCATGACCCGGCTTGGCCGGCTATCCCTACCAAGCTTCCTTCAGACATACCTAAGTTCGAAGGAAAACCGGGAGAGGATCCGAGCGAACACATTACCATGTTTCACCTTTGGTGCTCTTCGAATTTGTTACATTAGGACTCAGTCCGCTTGCGACTATTTCAACGCACCCTCACGGGGCTTGCTGCGAAATGGTATATAGAGTTGCCAAAGGGATATTTTACCTTGTTCGACAATCTTGCGATGACTTTTCTTAATCACTTCCAGCTACCAGTGCACTATGACATTGGTACTAAACTCTTGTCGACATTTCGGTAAGATAAAGCCACCCATATTTCTGATCATATTCAAGAGTGGTGTAGATAGAAGAGATTAATTAAAGATTTTATACCGCCAGAGTTCCTTCTCGAGTGGTTCCTCAAGTATTTATTGCCATATATTGCGAAGGATGTTTCCACATCCGGAGTGCAGAATGAGGAACAAGCAATATTTAGGGCACAGGAACTGGACTTGATTTATGCTCAGTCCGGTTTGTTGTATGAGATTATTCCCAACGCTCCTCGTTCTAGTTTCGATCCCAAGGTCAAACCTGGACCACATGCCGATGGCATTGTGGGCTGTGCAAGTGCGAAACCTATGGATTCAATTGCAAAACAAGTTAGTCAATTGTTTCTCAACTAGTCTGCTTCGGGACAAGCTACGGCTTCGTCTCAACCCACCCAAATGGTGAATGTACTTTCTGTGCAATCTTCGGACCAGAAGGGTAACCAACAGCCCAAACATAATAGAAGAAAGGGTAAGAATAATAATCGAAAGGGTGGAAATAGGAATGAGAATGCTACCAATAATGACAAGAACAGTCACAATGCTGGCGGGGACAAGCAAGCGAAATGTAAGGATAAGTTCCCTTGCAAGCTATGTAAGGATGATCACCTCACTTACTTGTTCCCTCGAATTGATGAAGCTTCGAGACTCTTAGCACAAGGCCCAGCTGTACTAACGAACCCTTTACCGCATAACCAGAATATGAACTTGAAGTCCCAGGAGCAATCTAGTGAGAATGATCCACCAAAGACTAGTTCTCGTGGGTGCATTAACATGGTCTATTCTGCCAAGGTTGTGACTCGTGCGAAATATTATGGATCGTCACAACCCAGCCTAGGAAAAGAACCTGATCCACCAGGAACCCCTTTGGGCATTGAGAAACCTGCGGATAAACCTGAGGCTGCACCTCGCATTCCTAAGGGGGTACTTAAGCACTCGGGGCATAATCCAAATTCCCGAGCCGCCCATAATTATTTAGTTGTTGAGGATTTGGGCCATACTCCTTGTGCGATGTCTGCATTTGAAGTGCTTCAGAGTTGTGCTTCGCAATGGAAGGCTTTGCTTTCTGCTCTTGGTGTGAATGGTGATGATTCTTCCTCAATGGTCAAATTTGAAACCGCAGGACATCAGCCTCGCTTTCCCTACTATGTGTCGCTTTTGGTACATGTAGAATGTCTTAATATGATCATCAAGCACACTGTGATTGATGAGGGCGCTGCTGCATCTGTGATGTCTTTGTCCTGTTGGAAGGGTCTTGGTTCTCCTGATTTGTCGAAATCAGCGACTATGTTAACTGATTTTGATGGGAGATCTTTTAGGCTACACGGCATCCTTCCATCCCTTAAAGTCCATTTGGGGGGGAAGACCATTATGATAGAGGTTGAGGTGGTTGATGCGCCCCTCAACTACAATCTCTTGCTGGGTAGGAACTGGATGTATAGTATGCAAGCCGTTGCTTCTTCCTTGTTCCGCGTTGTATGCTTTCCACATAACGGGAAGATTGTAACGATTGATCAAATGACATTCAAGAATTCCTCTATTACTGCATCTTCGGGAGCTTCGGTCCTGATCGTTGAACACTCTCAGCCGGCAACTGGGAGTGTGGGTGTAGGAATGTATCCATCCCTCATGGGAAGCTTTAGTTGTCCTGCACTGGTCCTCATGATAGGATCTTGTTCCGATAAGGATTTGACTTCTACGACCTCAGTGTCTTTTCGCATGACTCATATGGAAGATCCTTGGATTCTTCCTACACTGAGTATTTCAAGTGAGCATGTCGAGACCAACGTGCCGCTTCCTGCAGCCATGATAGCTTATCAAGCCAATATTAAGAATGTTGCATAGCCTTGTTCTTCCTCTTCGTGGACGAAAGAGGAAGACCACTATGTGCTGCCGGCATGGGTAGTATAGTCTTCTCATGCCCACAACTACCTTGATATGGCTTTCCCTTCAGATGAAGCGATCATTGAGGCTATGTCGGGCATTGAGCCGCCATGGGAGGAAATTCATCATAGATCATATTTCCTTCCACCGCTTAATTGTTTGGAGCATGAGAATTATAGGGAGATTCTTAGTCAGAGATTTAGTATTCCCATGGTTCCATTGAGCTCTCCTGGTCAAATGGCTGATGGGAACATGGCGAACATATCTTCCATGATTTCTATCAACATCTCTCAAAATCCTGGCACCATTAAGAATGTCTATATTGGGGCGGAATGTTCCCATGCTGAGATTCTCAAATATACTGAGCTATTCAAGGAATTCTGTGATGTTTTTTCTTGGTCTTATGATGAGATTCCAGGTATTGACCCTCAGATTGTCGAACATGAGATTAAGACTTACCCCAACGCTAAGCCTGTTCGACAACGTTTACACACCGTGAATCCTAGGAAAGCACCCACCATTAAGGCATAGATAGAGAAGCTGTTGAAAGCCAGTTTCATCTATCCCGTTCCCTTGACGGAGTGGGTTTCAAACCTCGTTCCGGTGGATAAGAAGCAGGAAGCGATCTGAATATGCACTAATTTCCATGATTTGAATCGTGCCTGTCCTAAGGATAACTTCCCCACACCATTTATAGATCAGATTTTGGATGAGTGTGCGGGTAGCGAGGTGTTCTCCTTCATGGACGGCTTTTCCGAGTATAATCAGATCCAAATTAAACCTGAGGACCATCACAAGACTGCATTTATTTGTCCTTGGGGAATGTTTGCATATCGAAAAATGCCTTTCATCCTTAAAAACGCTGGAGCTGCATTTCAGCGGGCGATGACCTTGATTTTCCACAATCTCAAGTTTATTATTGAAGTATTTTTGGATGGCCTCACTGCTCATTCTCATATGAGAATGCGTCATCCCAATCACTTGAGATTGGTCTTCGAAAGATGGCGGCACTATTCGGTTCGATTAAATCCTCATAAGTGCATCTTTTGTGTGAAGTCAGGACGTTTACTAGGATTCATCTTTTCAAAGGAGGGCATAAGAGTCGATCCCTTAAAGGTTGAGGCAATACTTCAGTTGTCTCCCCCGAAGAACATTCATCATCTTCAGTGTTTGCAAGGTATGGAAAACTTCTTACGAAGATTTGTTGTCAACTTTTCCAATTTGACTAGAGGCTTCATGCGTCTCTTGAAGAAGGATACTCCCTTTGAATGGGATGAGCTAGCCCAGGAGTCCTTCGATGCACTTAAGCGAGCCCTAGCATCGGCCCCGGTGATTAGTCCTCCGGATTATAGCCGTGATTTCCTATTATATGTGGCCGCGTCTTTAGAGATGATTGGTATGGTGTTGGTTCAGGAGGATGAGGAGATCCAAGAGCATGTCATATATTATCTGAGCCAAAACCTTATTGACGCAGAGATTCGTTATTCTCATGTCGAGAAGCTTGCTTTAGCAACCGTACATGCAGTTCAGCGTTTGAGACATTATATTCTTCTTCGCCAAACCTTGGTTGTGGCCCATGTCAATCCGTTTCAGTTCGTCCTCACATGAAGGATGATTGGGGGAAAGTATAATAAATGGATTGTCATCCTGCAAGAATTCGATCTTGAATTTGTTTCGGCAAAGTCGAAGAAGTCGTTAATTTTTGCAGAGCTTATATCGTATTTCTCGAGCGAGGCTGAGGAGTTGGTTTGTGAAGATATGTTTGTCGATGAACACATATTCTTAATCTCAACGTCTGACCCATGGTATTGAGATATCATAGTATATCTGCAAACACAGAGGACCCCTACTCACCTCTCGCGAGATGAACGACGACGATTACGTCACGTCTCTAAGAACTACCTTATAGTGGACAATACTTTGCACTGCCATGGGGTAGATTCCATTTTACAATGTTGTTTAACTCATGGGGAGGCTGAGGTTGTGCTGAATGATTGCCATAGAGGGGTGTGTGGTGGTCATTTATCTGGGATTTCTACAGCTCAAAAGATTTTGAGAGTGGGTTATTTCTGGCCGTCGATATTTAAATATTGTGTTGATGCAGTCAAGAGGTGCCACCCTTGCCAAGTGTTTTCATGAAATATGTGCTTGAATCCTACCCCATTACATCCCATTATCACCGTCGGTCCCTTCACCAAGTGGGGGCTCAATTTTATGGATTGCAACCCAGCTTTGGTTGGGGGACACCATCATATTATAGTGGTTGTGGATTATTTCACGAAATGGGCTGAGGCAATGCCTATAGTAAAATCTGACGATGAGACAGCCGCTCACTTCATATTCAACCAAATCATTACTCGGTTCAGGATTTCGAAAGAGCTTCTCACTGACCATGGCTCACACTTTCAGAGCCATTTGATGGAAGAGTTGGCATCCAAGTTAGGGTATAAGCAAGAGCACTCCTCTTCTTACTACCCCCAATCGAATGGACAGGTTGAAGCAGTGAATAAATCACTTAAGTCCATTCTCCAATGAACCATCGCACAGAGCAAGACGAATTGGAATATTATGTTATACCCTGCTTTGTGGGCATGTCGAACAACGGTTAAGACTGCCACTGGTTTTTCTCCATATCATCTTGTGCATGGAGTGGAGTCGATATTTCCGATTGAATGTGAGATTCCTTCGTTGAAGCTAGCTGTGGAACTCTTACCAGACACTTCACCTTTGGAGGAGCATTTGGTCCACCTTGAGCAACTTGATGAGCAGCATCGAGATGCCTTGGTGGCTCTAGAGGTTAATAAATGTCGCGTTAAGGTCCAATATGACAAGTCTGTCTGTCCAAGAGTGTTTAGTGAAGGAGACTTGGTCCTTTTGTGGGATCAATCGAAAGAACCCTTGGGGGTAGGGAAATTTAATCCTATGTGGCGTGGTCCTTACGTGGTCAAGCGTGTCTTAGAGAAGGGTGCCTATGAGTTAGTCGATTACAAAGGCACAGCTTTGGCGGAGCCTAGAAATGGGCTCTATCTCAAAAAATACTATGCATGATCTTTAGCCAAGGCTGCTTTTTGTATATTAGTGTACAGCTTTGCATAGTTATGTCTTTTTCTTATCGTGATCGGGTTTGTGATTAGTTTCCGTTTATTTTGGCAGATGTCAATGGAATCTTCCACCTACATAGGATTCGCGGATGGTGCAAGCTATCACACTCAGCACTCAGCCTCTGCTGCTTGGGTGATTTATACTCCTATGGGTCAGGTACTGTCTTCAGGAGGTGTATGTCTACGGCCATCTTCCAACAATGTTGCTGAATATAGCACCGTTATCGAGATTCTATGGGATGCCATTTCACATGGCCTTCTATCTCTTGAGGTACGTCTTGATTCGGAGTTAGTAGTGTCACAAATGAAATGTTTGTACCATGTTAGAGATCCGACATTATTGAGAAGATTCTTACGTGTGAGATTGTTAGAACGACAATTTGATAGTATCACATATATACACATTCCAAAAAATGATAATCAAGTTGCTGACTCATATGCTAACTACGTGTTAGATTGGCATTTTTTTCATTCATAATAAATTAATCACAAACAATTTTACACATGTAAATAAATAAACCGATCACCATAAAACCTTTTATATATAAAAAAAATGTGGTAATACATAGTGTCATATACAAAAGTGGAGCTTTCAAAAGCTTCCATAATATAATACACGGTTGTACAAAACATATACACTCCTAGGTATCTAATCCTGTGGAGGAGGAGGGTTGTGATCATGATACATCACTACGGCTCTAGCTAGCTGCTGGAATAAATGCACCCATGCACGTGGCATGCCCACCACCTGTCGCTGCATGACCTCAGGCAAGTCCTCGACTTGCGCCATGGGAACTCTATGAGTCAGTCGCACGAAGTTGGTATGAATGCTCTGGAGTGTTCGCTCCGCATCCACACCTGTGATGTCATCCCCTCTTCCCCTCCGTCTATGACGTGGGAATCCCTCTGGTCACCATGGTCCCACATATGCACATGAATAGTAGATGTCACTATGTGTTGTCATGCCAAAACATGTATTTTTGATTCCACATAATCAAATAAAATACAAAAAAATTAAATAACTCAAAAAACTTTTAACAAAAAGAGTGAGATTCGAGATTCGGTACCTATCTCTCCATATGTCGATCCTGGTGGCAATGGCATGTCCAGATCCCCCCGAAAATCTATCCCTCCATAGGGGTAGTCATCTATGGAAACAATTTGTCGTCGCCACCATGGAAAGATGTTAACTGGATATGGTTTGGCCACCCTACCACCCCCCATTCTGCGCATAGCATCTACCCAACGCCGTTGGGCCGGATATCGAACCCCATGGAGAGGAACGTCCACTCTAGGGCTCAATCCTGGAACACGCTCGAAGAAAAACGTGCTCAGAATGCTGCTAAACCTGAAGTTTCGTATCCTGCCTGCCTTACACTCACTAAGCTGGTGTTTCATGTTGCTCAGTAGTGTAGTACTCCAGTCGTATATGGTCGGTCTCATACACTCCACCGCATAGAACATCAGTGGCCACGAGGCCTGATGGAGTGAGGCTAAGCCTGTTATCCTGCCCAGCGTCAGTAGTATGTCCTTTAGGCCTAGCACCTGTATAGCATTGGTGGGGACTTGAATTCCCACCTTCTCAGTATCTGGGTAGCAGTACACAGCTACGTACTCATCGATAGTAAGCCCACCGCCTGGCCCACCTCGGGAACGAAGGTTCACTACCTCCCCTCATCTAGATAGACCTGTGATAAAGTATATGTCTTCCACCTCTATGGTGAGAGACAACCCATCTATCCGGAAGGAATCTGAGTCTAGATCCCAATAGTATACCAGCATCTCTAGCAGTCTTGGTTTGGCCCTCAGACCACCAAGACACCAAAACATGTAAATTCCGCATGCTCGAAGAGCTTGTTGAGCCATCACGTTGGCCCTTACAAATTCCTCTACTTCACCATGCTCGTGCTCTCTCCATTCTAGCAGCATCCTGCAAGAGAAATTGTCACATTGCCCATTAGATTCTTATAAATTCACTTGCACGGTGTCATACGCGACTGTTTTGCAAATAGCCGCGTATGTACGCGGTTTCTAGCCTCTTTTCTGCGTATAGCCAGCCCTATACATGGAAAAAGATTCGATATCCGCGTGGGCCACAGCGCTCATGTAGAGATGGCATAAACAACCTCATTTCACCATGAAAATAAAAAAATATATATATTAAAATGCATGAGGAGAGCATGAGTAAATATCTGGAAGAAACGGTTGTGAATTCTACCGGCTGGATCTCCTGGAATTTGCAGTTGAAAATCAGAGCTCCAATGGGTAAAAGTTTCAAATGATTTATATTTTTTACTATTTATAGAAAAAATTTCAAATATTTGAAAATTTTTACCCCCTTTTCTATAGTTTTGACAATTTCTAACCATTTTGGACCGTTTCTGACATAATTTGTGATGTAGAAGACCATTTTTAGTGCCGTTTCAGCCATTGGATTGACCCGTTCGTAATGATCTCAGGTATAATGTCTACACTGACATATAGGTTAGGTTCACCATTGTTTGCATTTTGCATGACCTTATGACCATGTCACCATGACCTTAGGTACGAACCCACTCTATTATGTCACGGAACCTTCTTGTTGCTTTAGAAGTGGCATAATACGAGTGGTAGAGCTTCACCTTACATGGGTACCCTAGTTAGCCCCTTATTTGCATATGGTGCCCATGCCGACGTTTTCTCCTTTAGGGTGTGGGAGTCCATTGTATAGTACTGCCATGACATTTCGCAAGAGCCTCATACTCCTCTTGATCTTATGCTGGCCTTTTTCCCTCCGGACTCCCCCTATGTCAAGTTGTGCATGCATTATCATGAGCTTTTCCTACCTTATTGAGCTTTATGCCGGCTCCCTTGACATCGCGTTTCATCCATATAGCCTGAGCTTGTCTCATGTCTAGCCATGTAGAGCCTTTTTTTATATCCTTCGCAGCTTGATTCCCTTTGTACCGGGAGGGGATTTTCCCCCGAGTGTCGATATCCTACACATGTATCCTTGCATTGAGCAAAGGTATGTTCCACTACTTGGAACTAGTTTGTTTACCCTTATGACACTCGTCTCCTCCTAGTTTGTAACTATAAAGCTAGTTTATTCTTTTTTCAAGATTTTCAAATAACTGAAAAAGTCCAAAAAAAATTAAAAAACCAAAAAGATGGACAAGGAAATATGTTATCTTTGGAAGCTATCGAGTCGTGTCGCCTTCTAACAGAGCACTGTATATCACATCCATTGGTTGGGTTATAGTTTGACTTTAGGAGCTGTACTCATTTATCTGAGTTTATCTCCACCGACTGGTTAAGCTTTCAGTCCCTATGGAGCCTCTATTGATGCCTCCTGTGTCATAGAGATGTCCCAGTTTGTATATCGAGTCTATGCTGCCTTCATTCAGTTACCATATTCCGTTATGCTCTTGTTCGAAGGAAGTTGAAATCTGAGTCGCCCATTCCTCAGTTATCTTGACTTTGCATGTCGGCCATTCCTGGTACAGTTACTGGTTCGTGCACCTTATGATCGAGTCCTTCCACATTAGACAGCTTTGCTGAGTACCTCATGTTGGATGATGGGGGATGCCTTAATGCCCTCCTTCCAGTGGATTTCAACCCATCGAATTCAGATCATTTATTCTGGGATTAGAATCTAGAGTCCTTTTGAGTGCCTTGAGACTTGCAGTCATCAGTGGCAGGTTCTCTCGCCATCGACAGTTTCTTGGGAATACATCAATGTCCCCTGATCGATGGATTCTCTCAAGTGTTCGACCTCAAAACATCTATTCACACTTGTTAGTTTGCACTCTAGTACCTTGATTCCCATTTTCATTATCGGTGGGTAATCTCACGTCTGTTAACGGTATACATCAATGACTGGTAATCAGATGATGGACTACTATGTTCGACCTCGACACCTCCATTCGCATAGTAGGACATGTACTCGTAGCATTTTGTGTAGAATACTTTCTATATTGGTGGCATCTCTTATATGCTACCTCCTTGATCGTGCCAGTGTTCATGAGATTTCATCTCTCGTGACTTCATTCCAGCGTATGTCAGATATTTCCAGCCACTATGGAGATCTTGATCTATTATATATCTTCAGCCATTTTGGAGATCATGGTCCTTTGTATATATTCATCATGGAGATTCTAATCTATGTATATTGTACGTGGCGATGACCACATATGTGATATCATGTATCATGCCTATTCATGGCCATTGTACTCTTATGTATCCGGGACTGCTATATGTACTTGCAGTTATATGCATAGTTGTATTATTGTACTATGCTGATTGGGTGGTTGGTCTTCCATTTGGGATCCTTCATCACTCCACTTCTAGGATGGACTTATAATGTATTTCAGCCATCGTATGACCCCTCTGACCTCACACATTAGGGGGCATCTATTATAGCAGATTTCACCACTCTAGGTGAATCACACTTTGTATGGCCTTCCCCTGTCCCGCTGCAGACTCTTTAGACCCCATGGACTATCTTTTATCCTTTGATGTTTCCTTGATCATCCCTAAAACTATATGAAAAATGATATACGAGGCTTTTTACCTGATAACCATGTACATACGCAGGTTTGACCCCTATAACTGCGTACATCGAGATGTGTGCATAATCCAAATCCTTTTGGAGTTTTCCTTGACATGGATCCGACTCATTCGACTCCTGGCCTTCCATATGCCTTGAGATCGCTCGGATTCGACCCTTAATTATCCCTTGTGAAGCTATATAAGGAACCCCTTAGTACATTGAAGGCATATAGAGAGATTGAGAGCAACGAAACTATAGTCCATTGTTGCTGGAATTTGTACTTGAGTCTGCATCCCTTTGTCCCTTAGAGCACTTTTGTGTTCTTCCCAAGCTTGCCTTTTTCTAGTGAGCTTGCTATCGTGAGATCGAGGATTGAGGTGGTGGAGTCCCAAGTGGGGGATTCAGTTTCTCCGGTTCGCAGACGTGCCGTTAGAGGTTGTACCTATCTTGTAATCTCTGATTTATATTAATGGAAATATCTTTTCTTGTCCAATGATGTGTATTTGATTAAATATTGTATCCATTGGAATATGTCAAACAATTTTACATTATTGATTATATATGCTAGAATAGATCTAACACCATGATATATAGTATGCTTGTATTGTTTACTTGTTGTTGAGGAAGTATTATATCAATTCAAGCTGAAGATTGGAAAGCTCAACGGGGATCTACTTCAACTGTCCAGAACAAGGTACGAGGTCTGATCCTTTAGTGTTAGACATTTTATTTCTATTGCATAATGAGAAAGATTTATTTCTGGAGTCAAAGCTTTCTGTTGTGGTACCCCAAGCCATAGGAATTTCTCTCCATAACAAGCTCCTTACCACGATCAATTACATTATATACATCATGCAAACGGGGTCAAAATCGGGGTGTTACATCTGGCTACAGCTGTGGTGATCATGAATTGACACAAGGAACTTTCAGCCTAACTTACAAATATCTTGTCATATGTGTGTAGTTGCAGGCTTATGCCACCGTATACGACCATGATCTGGATTCAGCATCCGTCGTTTTGCGACCGTTTTCCCCTATGCACTTCTCTGCTTTCCTTTCCTTTGCCATGTGCCTCTCTATTCTTCCTTCATGGGCCCTTTACATCCTTCATGATATTCCTTTGCTTCTATCATGCATATGACACATTTTCCTTGGTTGCACGTGTGAACTTCCTCCTTATGCCCCTTTCCCAGGTGAACACTATCCTAAATAGAACAACTTTCACAAGGTGAAAATATCTCTCCTCTCCCTTCGAAAGAAGTTAAGGTTTCTGCAAAGTTTGCGATTTGGAAGATATGATTTCATAGAAATTTGTGCCTCCCTAGAGTGCATCTATTGAACCCAAGATTGAATTTTTTCGGTGTTTGAATCTTTGGGAAAGATAAACCCTAGTTTGGCCTTGAACTAGAAAACTATAGAAAACCAGAACCATAAATTTTGAAGAAATTGGAGCCTCGCAAGTAAGATTTGAAGGGTGAAGATTTGGGATCTCCATAAACCAAGTGGACCAACCAACTCACCTCAATTAAGCACATCCCCTGGTAAGGTCTCCTTTTAATTTTGAGAAATCTCATTTTTTAGTGACCTCCTAGATAGGATGGCCCCAAGCACTAAGCTTGAGGACAAATTGGAAGGCATGGAAAACTTCCTAGAATGGAAGTATAGGATTGGTCTCATTCTTAAAGAGAATGGCCTTGAGAATTACATTAAGGATGAAGTTGCAGAACCAACAGAAGTTGAAGCTAAGGATAAGCATGAGAAATACCTAATCAAGGAAATGAGGATCATTGTTGATTCTATCAAAGATCACTTGATCCCTAAAGTGTCATCTAATAAGATACCAAATGTTATAGATGATTTTACCACACCTGGTTGATCACATATTTATGGCCTTCCATGTCCCTCTGCAGCCTCCTTGGACCCCCTTTTCCCATATTATACTTTGATGTTCCAAGATTATCCCCAAAAGAGACTTGTTTATGCCTATACGTGACTTTTAAATATATACTCATGTGTATACGCTTCTTTTAAGACAAAACCCACATACATTAGGAAATGTGCATAAACCCAAAAAATTTTGGAGTTTTCCTCATAGATTTCTGAATAAATTGACTCTTGGCCTTCCATATGCCGTGAGAATGCTCGGGCTTGACCCTCCATTACCTATTTGGAGTGCTATATATTGATCCTCTTGGATACATTGAAGGAGGAGAAAATTCAGAGCAAGGAAACTATAGTCCATTGTTGGCTCACTTGTTATGCTTGAGTCTGCACCCCTTTGTCCCTTTAGAGCACATAGTGCTTCTCTTCCCAAGATTTCCTTTGCTTTGTAATCTTGCCATTGAGATATGGAGGATTTAAGTGGTGGAGGCCTAGGTGGAGGACTCGGCTTCTCGGGTTCGAAGAAGTGTCGTCAGAGGTTTTCACTATTGTATCTCTGTTTTTATTAATAGAAATATCCATTTCCTGTCAAATACATGTGCATAAATATGAATATTGTATCCATGGATGTATTTATTTGCTTATACATGATTGACTATATATGCTATAGTAGGCCTAGCACTTGAATATATAGCATTCTTGGCTTGTTTGTTGTTGTTGAGAGTGAATTGTGAATACAAGTGTGGTTGGAAAATATCAACAGGGATCTACTTCAACCGTCCAGAATAAGGTATGATTCATATCCATTAGTGTTATATGTCTTTATTTCTCTTCTATTAGGATATTTAAACACATAGGAGTTTGTTAAGATCAACTTTTGTGATATATACGTTAGGTAAAAGTGTGTTTCTTTAGTATGCATTAGTATGCATTTGTAAATATTCTAATCCGACGGCCACGATATGTTCTAGACATAGAGTGATCTGATGGTTCAACTTCTCTTAGATCATACCTACCATTGATCCATGGCTTAACACCCGATTGGTCCATGATCTCTATTTAAATAGCATGGAGGGTCCTTGGCTATTTGATCGATTATGAGAAGCTCATATGTAACTTTCTTTCTTTTGCATAAAAAATTGCGCCAAGTAGCTATTTTCCTGGGGCCATGGACTGTTTCCCTCTCGATGGTTTTAACAATGTGAAAAACATCAGTGTGTTGATTTGTGATCTATTTGTGTGAAGTAGTTGCTCAAGGTGTTTGGTCTTTTTGGAGTACCCCATGTACCCAAACATGGTATCACTCTATGGTAGGTATGGTAGGTATGATCTAAAATAAGTTGAACCATCGGATCACTCTATTTATAGAATATATCGTGACCATCAGATTATAATATTTACAAATGCATAAAAATGCATACTCAAAAAACACACTTTTACCTAATGGATATATTACACAAGTTGATCTTAAATAACTCCTAAGTGTCTAAATATCCTAACATCCCCCCTTAAGAACAAATTGGGATAGGATTGAAGGATTTACAAAAGTGACACTATTAGGAGAAGGAAGGAGGCATTAAAGCCTATCCCTCCTTAAGGACACATTCCTGAACTCCTAACATAGACCAAAGTTTAGAAAACTCTGTTTTTGTAAGAGACTTGGTGAAGATGTCTACAACTTGACCATCTTTGGGCTGCGAGCCTGATTCGGAAATTGTGCCTTCTTCTTATTCTTCCAACTTCCTTGATGGGTTTCCAACTCTAGTTTATGATGATGACAGTGAGGATGAAAATCCACCTCTACCTGCTCATGTTCCTCCTGTTGCACCAACACCAATGCTTCCTCGATGGCTCCATTTAAGATGTGAAGCCGCTAGTGATCTTGCTAGTGATCCTAGAGATTAACGTCAAACAAATTCTTAGTTTTAGTGAGCCTCTTCTCTTTTGGCTCAAGTTTCCAAGAATCATGATCCAGAAACTTTTATAGAAGCTTTAGGAAATCTAGATTGGGATATAGCTATGGATGAATAATATTGTTCCTTAATGGCGAACGATACTTGGGATCTTGTTCCTCTTCCAAAAGGAAGAAAACTTGTGAGATGTAAATGGATCTACAGAACTAAGTATCCATCAAATGGAAGTGTTGAAAGACTTAAGGCAAGGTTAGTTGCCAAAGTATTTTCCCAAGTTGAAGGGATTGACTACAATGAAACCTTTACTCCTGTCACAAAAATGAATTCCATCCGCCTTATTCTTTCCCTTGCAGCCTTACATAACTGGGAAGTCCATCAAATGGATTTCAAGTTTGCCTTTTTACATGGTGATTTATAGGAGGAAATTTACATGGAACAACCTCTTGGATATGTTCAAGATAACTCTAGACTTGTCTGTCTCCTTAAGAAATCCTTATATGGCCTTAAGAAAGCTCCTAGAGCTTGGTATTCCAAAATAGATAGCTTTCTCCTTGACACTGGTTTTTCTAGATGCCATTCTGACCCCAATGTCTATACCAAGAAAGTAGGAAAGCATCTCATCATACTTGTTATTTATGTTGATGATATTATCCTTACGTGTAGTGGCCCTAAACTTATAACCCATGTGAAATCCAGTCTTAAGTAAAATTTTGAAATGTCAGACTTAGGACATTTGCATTATTTTCTTGGTCTCTGATTCTTGCAAACAAAAGAAAGAATCTTTCTTTCCTAGTCTAAGTATGCTTGTGACCTTCTTCGTCGCTTCCACATGGAAGATTGTAAACCAACCCCTTCTCCCTTCTAGTCTAGAGTCAAACTTTCTGCCACTTGTACTTCCCCTAAGGTAGATTCCACCTTGTATCGTCAGCTTGTTGGTAGTCTCTTATACTTGACTCATTCCCGTCTTGACCTTTCCTTTGTCATTGGTCATGTTTCTCGTTATATGCAAACACCTCATGAAATTCACTGGAAAGAAACAAAAATAATACTTCGATATATTTCAGGTACAATTTATTTTGGGATTCATTACAGTATAGGGGGGGGGCCTTTGTTGGTTGGTTTCACTAATTCAGATTGGGCCGACGATCCTAATGATTGAAAGTCTATTGCAGGTTGTGTTTTCATTCTGGGATCTGGACTTGTCACTTGGGCTTGTAAGAAACAACAAGATCTTTCTCTCTCTTCAGCAGAAGCATAATATCGAGCCACAGTTAATGCCAGTCAGGAATCTTTATGGCTTCGATAGATCCTTTCATAGTTTGGATTCGAGCAGCAGCAACCTACTCCACTTTTGGTGTGACAATCAAAGTGCCATCAAGCTTGAAAAATATCCAGTTCTACATCAACACAGAAAACACATTGAGATACACATGCACTTCTCCGAAATCTTGTTCATGATCGTGTTATTGAAGTGCTCTATTTCCCTATAGATGATCAAGATGCAGACATCTTCACCAAGTCTCTTACAGAAGTGAATTTTTCTAAACTTTGGTCTATGTTAGGAGTTTAGGAATGTGTCCTTAAGGGGGGATAGGCTCTAATGCCTCCTTCCTTCTCCTAATAGTGTCACTTTTGTAAATCCTTCAATCCTATCCCAAGTTGTTCTTAAGGGGGGGATGTTAGGATATTTAGATACTTAGGAGTTAGTTAAGATCAACTTGTGTAATATATCCGTTAGGTAAAAGTGTGTTTATTTAGTATGAATTAGTATGCATTTGTAAATATTCTAATCCGATAGTCACGATATGCTATAGACATAGAGTGATTCAACGGTTCAACTTCTCTTAGATCATACCTACCATTGATCCATGGCTTAACACCCGATTGGTCCATGATCTCTATTTAAAGAGCATGGAGGGTACTTGGCTGGTTGATTGATTATGAGAAGCTCATATGTAACTTTCTTTCTTTTTCATAATAAATTGATCCAAGTAGATTTTTGGCTGGGGCCATGGACTGTTTCCCTCTCAAAGGTTTTAACCACATGACAAACATCGGTGTGTTGATATGTGATATATTTGTGTGAAGTAGTTTCTAAAGGTGTTTGGTATTTTGGGAGTACCCTATGTATCCGAACATATTTCATATTGGAAAGGATTGATTTATGGTGTCATTCAATCTGTTGTTGTACACCCCAAGCCATAGGAAGTTTCTCTTCATAACACCAAAGAAAATTTATGGTGCACTTTCCATAATGTATGGGGGAATGAACATCAACAAAAATATTAATTTGAGATATCCACTGAAGGGAACTAAGATGAGAAAAGGAGAATAAATTCAATATTACTTCACAAGGTTCTCCCATTTTAGGGAGCAACTAAGTGCTAATGGATACACCCTTGATCAGGATGAACTAGTTATGACTATTCTTAATGGTCTCACTAGACCTTGGGACTCATTCATATAGAATCTGTGTGCCAGAAAAGAAATATGAAGTTTGAAATTGTATGGGAAGATTGCATTCAAGAAGAAGCTAGAGTAGCTAACAGAGAAGCTCTACTTAGAGAAGATGATAAAAATGTATCCATCCATACTAAAGGAAGAAAAGAATAAAACTTCAAGAAGGGTGATCATAATCCTTCAAAGAATAAGATTCAAAAGAAAAGAGTAAGAAAATATTACTCAAAGTATCAATGCTATAGTTTTCATAAGATAGGACACCTTTCCAGAGAGTGTCCATCATCATCAAAGAAGAACAACAACAAAATACATCATGCTCATCTAGCTGAAGATGAGTAAGAATAAGAAAGAACTCAAAAGAGATTGACAAAAGAATAAGATGTACTATTATCTGCACTCTCTGGGTATGTAACACCTGGAGAAGATGCATGGATTATTGATAGTGGCACTTCAAAGAACATGAAAGGGAAGAAGTAAACTCTGTCAAGACTTGAAGAAAAGATCTCTCCTTAGAAAGTATCATTAGGAGATGACTATCAATATTCCATCAAAGTATTGGTGAATCAAGCTATAAGCTTAACTCTAGAACTTCCATGAAGATGAAGGAAGTACTATGTGTGTAGCAGGGATTTCTCCCTTGTTACAGGGTAGGAATGGCTACCTTCCATATATAGGATAGAAGGATGGGTTCCTGGTGGTGAATGCAGAAAATGAAAGCAGAAACGAAATAGGACAGAAATGAAAAATAGCAAAGAAAGAACCCCTCTGCAAACAATGTTAGGGTTCAGCTCCAATACCCTGCAAGAACATGTTAGAAACCTACAAACAAACAATGAATTAGATAAATCAAATAAACAAAACAAAACAACAAGTTATACCTTCTCTTGATGGAATGGGCCGCCATGCCCTAGCTTGGAGAAGCACCTCTCTTGGCAATGGGGGAGCTATGGCTCAAGGGGAGGAAGGATGAGAGGGAGTGTGGGTGGCTTGAGAGGAAAAGGGTCTCAAGGCATCCACTTGGGCAACATAATAGTATGCAAGGGAGAAGTGTTTTGAGAGTGACCCCCACCCCTCTATTTATAGCTTTTTTAGGGTTCTAAGCTCCTGGTCAGGGCTTTAGGCCCTTTTTGGGGATTTTAGCCCCTTTCTCTCAAACCTTAGCTCCTTTGAGGGGTTTTAGCCCCCTTTTGGAGGATTTATCCCCTAGGAGAGCTATTTAGGCTCTTTTTAGGGGTTTTTAAGCCCTTTTTGTGTTTTTGAACCTTCTTGAGGGTGTGGGGGTAAAATGGGGTTAAATGAGGGTACTGGATGGGTGTCCTTGGGTGGTGTAGGCCATGTAGAGCCGAGTTAGGGATTTTTTGGGTTAATATATTTCCCCTTGATGTGTGAGGGAAATAGCTCATCGTATGGCCAATGAACATCATAGGATTTTCTATGGAGAGGTGGTGCTTCTGGGGCTGGAGCATGGTGGCTTTTGGTTTTTGTATTAATATGGTTCCCATCAATGGGTGAGATACAAATAATGTGTGACATGTATATGGACGAGGTGGGAATCCCCATGCTTGTAACAATGTCAAAAGAATAATGTGATCTATTCTCTATAATACAAGAGCCGATCATATACAAATGATGATACATAGTGGTTGCCTCATTGATAGGATGAATACAATACTGATCTGAAGAACTACTACATTGGGCCCATGGCATTCTCATGGAATGCTATATCTTCATGACTGATAGCATGCTGGATCTAGAATGGTACATAGCTGTAGGGACTCACTAATGGAGAGTCAGAGTCTCTATGGTACAAGTATGCTGTACCAATCATAAATCTATATGGAAGCACTGCTGAGGCTTCTGAACACTTTCTCCGACACAACCCAGAAATCACAAGGGACATAAACCTACTTAGGTCCCTCGAATAGAATCACTAACGTGATAGATTCATGTGACCTTTAGCATCTTCGACCAAATAATACACAAACCAAACCCTATATGAATCTCAATAGTGCAATGATGTAGTTGGAGTCGAGCACGTGAGAAACAACCATCCCGAGAGGCACTAAGGACTCCTCTCAAGTGGTCTGAGGGACTCATCAATGAGGTTAATGAAACCAAGATACAGGGACCTCTGGGTCTATCCTCTAGAATATGTGTGTTGTGGTCGATAGAGGGAGACCTGCACTAGGTCAAGGAAATGGTGTTTCCTTAACCAAAAGTGTGAGGGAGATAACCGAAAGATGTGAGACAATCTGCGGACTGACTCACTGAATGGGGAGGGGGGAGAAGGTAAAGAGTTGACCAGGGGTAGAGGGAGTGTAGTAGACTCAAAATTCCTTTGTTCAGAGTATGAAGGCAGGGCGGACTAGGAAGCAAATTAAACTGACCCATGGGAATGGGATCATAGCTGTAATGCCAGGAATGTCACTGCAGATGGGAAATACTCGGGGGAGGTGGACACTTTTGATATTGATGGGATCCAAGGAAGACACATTGTAGAGTAATCTGAACAAAGGTGACCCAAAGTGGGAATGCTGCCAAACTATTTTCTATGGGGTGGTGTGTAGAGACATCATTGTGGTATGATCTCATGGATTTTTGGCGAGCCTAAGAAAGTGAATGATTGATGGTGCTTTCAATTTTAGAGAGTATGAAAGCACGAAGAAGACTCCAGTGGGGGATCTTTTTCATTGGTAGTCTCCTGTGCCTGAAAATGGATAAAGTATACATAGGAGAGCTCTCCCATCCTGTAGGGGATGAGAGACTTCTTTACCATTATAGTCCAATTAGGCCGGAAAAGGTTAAACCTATACTAACTGGACGACCATTCAGATACTTTTACGAGCATGAATGAAACCAAGTTTGCTCGAAAATATTTTCTTGGTGAGAATGCTGGAAAAGAGCTTAACGATAACCCATGGTGAGATTTTTTGTAAATTTTGGACCCTCTACCTGAGAAAGCATAAAAGTATGCAGAGGGGAACAGTCTTGGCTTGAATATGCCAAGGTGGTCCTTTTCATTTGATGGTCTACATGGTTCACAAAAGGAGTTAATTGAGACGATGTAGACACCCTTTCCTATCCTTTAACGACCAGGAAAGGAAGCATCTGCGCTTGGAAATCTTTTCATTCTTTTGGTAGTCAAAAAAAAGCTTAAACGAAACTCTATTATGGTTAGCTGATTACGGTGGCACAGGCGGTGCCCCATGTTGGGACGGTGGACAGTGGTCCAAATGTCATCCACAGAGTATGGACAGAGCAAGTGGCTCTTAAACATACCAATACATGCACGGGATAGATTGCAGCAGAAGCACACAAGTCGATGCGATAGAGGCATGCAAACCAAGGTGGCTCTCAGACAAAGGTTAGGAGAGTTGTGTGTGAGTTGTGGTTGATGGACTTGAATACATGTGATGTGCATGCAAGTTCAGAGGCAGTTATATACCAAATATATGCAAGAGAAATAATTTGTCTTCTGGACAATGGTCCAGAGATCCGCATAAGGTGCGGTGGATGAAGTAGCTGGATATATGCTAAAATAAAAAACGATGTTCCTTAACAAGTGGTGGCCTGAGAACCCGCATGAGCAGCAGTAAGAAAGTGTGATGCAAGTATAGGTCCATAGACACTTGCATCACCATGATGTGCCTTGTAAAATGAGGTAACTTCCGGGAAGTGGTCCTGAAAATTACTTATTAAACATGAGACGATGGTCTCATTAGAAGATAGAAGATGAAAATTTGAGCCCATAGGTGTGAGAGGTGTCTTGAACAGGCTTCGGGTGACTCTGATTTAGCAGCTAATGCTACTGCCCCTGAATGGGGGTCTTTTATTTGTGGTAAAAACATTGCAAAATAAAAAAGGGAAAAACTATGCTATAAGGGACTCATAGTGGTGGTATCAGGCATAGACTCTCTTGAGGTAGATCCCATTATGCGGCTTCTTCAAGAGGCGACCATCTGAGTCAGTGAAGAGGTATGTCCCCTTTCCAAGATGAAGGTCTATGGCAAGGCAGAGTGAAGGAATTGTAGAAATTCATGCCTGCAGTAGATTAATTTCACCCACAACAATTAACAATTGATCATGCAAAATTATCAACAATGGAGACTGAATATGGAGCTGTAACACAAAATTATATTAAATGAGTGTACAATAGACAACCCTATAATAACATAGGCTGCTGAATATATAGAATACATGAGCAAATCGAATCCATAAGGAAGCATCCAAATCTAGCATAAAGCAGGCTTACCCAAAATAGGCAAATCCCCCATAGGTGTAAAAAGTTGATCCCAAATCTATCAAGGACCCCACGAATTAGCAAGGGCGCATGGGCAAGCTAAAGAGTGGTCAAATGGCAGCTCATACATGCTTTTGCATGTAGGAAAGAGTGGAGGAGGAAGAGGAAACAAAGCTGATTCACCTCACCTAGTCTTGCTTTCCTATGTGCCTTAAAACACTGAAAAAGCAGGCAATAAAGCAGAAAAAGCAGAAGGGCGCCTAGGAGGATAGGAATAAAGTATATTTGATTCCTAAGGCTTTCCCAAGCACTCCATGAGTCAATAATGGCAAGTTTGACCTCTATGGATAGGCAATTAGCAACTTGCACATGGTGGGACTCATGGACTAGGCAAATAAGACAAAATAAATGAAATAATGTCTAAGTGGGTAAATACTGTGGGTTGATTATTCTAACACCCCCCCTTAAGCTTGACTTTATGAGTAATAAATCAAAATATATGGCCTAGCAACAAGGCTTAGTCACCCTTTACATACTGCAATGTCCATACAACCAAGGAAAGAGGCAAAACCAACT
>LPNX011143885.1:326549-336928 GCA_001517045.1 Pseudotsuga menziesii
TCGGACAATCTGTTAGCTATTCAGACATTTAGCTAGCCAGTCGATGATCTGTTAGCTCATAGATATTTGTATTATAGAGGAGCCGAGCTCTAGTTCTGTTATTCAGTCTGTAGTATCTTACTATAACCAGTAGCTGACTCCTAGAGTATGTATGTAAAAATCCACAGGGATTGAGAGAGAGAGAGACGAAGAGTATATTGTAAGAGAAGCAATATAAGAAGAGAAGAGATCTAAGAGAGAAGGGCTCCTAGCGGTGTGCACGGAGTTACCCAGAAGATCTCAGCTGCATATGAGGTTGCAGTGAAACTGTGTTTACTCTCCCAATTTATAATATATAAACCAGTTCCCATGGACGTAGCTTCTACCCTAGAAGCGAACCATGTAAAATCAGTGTGTTATATGATTATTTCATGTGATTGTGCTTTACTTAGTTTCTATCTGTTATCTGTTACATGAATGCCGTATATCAGTTAGTAAATGTCTGTATGTTCTCATTTAGTTACAGCATTATAGAAAGTTAAAGGCGAGTTTAAATGTATCAAGTGTCTACTATGAGTTTATCAGTGCTTGTTTCACCCAATAATAGTCACTCTGTTAAGCGTTCCAGTATACTTATTCAGTAAGTTAAGTATAGCGATGTGAGTGTGTTGATTCATGAAGTTCATGTAAGGTTGTTTAACACCCTGTTGGAGGTTAGCTGAGCTATTCCTCCCAGTGGGAAACCCTTTGGGCCTAGAGAGTCGCATTGGGCCATACTATAGGAGATATCACATTGACAGAAGGCAATATTGCACCGACAAAGGAGCTACGGTGTGAGATATCACAAATAGTGAGAAACACAGAAGGGAGAGTTTGCGCATCGTCCTAGTCGTTGCGATGCGATAGGAGTCCTCCCCCGATCAGAGTCCGCGAGGAAGGGAGAACTGCGACTCACAGAAAGATCTCGTTGGTTAAGAAGAGCCACGAGACACCAGGATGCTATAGAACCTAGTTAAGGACACTTGAGTCTTTAGCCAACCCATCTAAGATCACTTCGGGTGAGACTTCAGGCCGCTCTGCGGTCTTTTGCCAAAAGGGCCAGTGAGTTAGGGGTGTTGTTGGTACATTATAAGTAAACCCAGGTCTGCCCATAGTAACCAACAAAATTCATCTCCACCATAGATATGGCCCGCTCAATATCATGGCTCTCAGAATAAGCGGGTCCTATAAGATTTCACAGTCCTGAAAT
Organism: Pseudotsuga menziesii; assembly: GCA_001517045.1. Classification (NCBI taxonomy): domain Eukaryota; kingdom Viridiplantae; phylum Streptophyta; class Pinopsida; order Pinales; family Pinaceae; genus Pseudotsuga; species Pseudotsuga menziesii. Next base: position 327,778 of record LPNX011143885.1, read on the forward strand.
ATTTTATCTTTTGTGCATGTTCTGGCTACGAAATGCACACCTACCATAGATCTCTCCTGCCCAAAATAATGACCGTTGAGATGTGAGGGTCCTACCTGATTTCGAAGCAATTTATTTTTTCATGCATGTTGTGGCTGCGAAATGAATACCCATCATAGATATCTAACTCCCACAGATCGTCACCATTGAAATGTGTGGGCTCCAAGTAATTTCAAAGATCTAAGAAATTTATTTGGTTCGTGCAAGTTTTGGTAGCGGAATTATTTTCCACCATAGATCTAATTCTACCTTTCATCTGGGTCATTGAAAGTTACAAGGTTTACCATGTTCGCATGTTCCCCTTTCCCGCACTGTCGATCTTAGGTAGAAATTCTCCGAGCCATTAATCTGAGGTAAAGATGTGGGTTGCGAAAAGCGAAAGGCAGGATCTCGACTATTCATAAGCAAAACTTCATATTTCTGCTTTCCAATATTTTCCTTTACACCCTTTTTTTCGCACCGTTGATCTGTGCGTAAGCTCTCTGAATCATCGGATCTCGGACTGCGGAAAGCAGAAGTTTGGTTTTTCGATTTTTTAACCTGAAACTTTCCCTTTTCCGTTCTTTTATTTCCACACTATTAATCTGTGCAGACGCTCTCCGAACTGTCGGATATTGGATTGCAGAATGTGGAAGTCTAATTTTCCAATTTTGCAACCTAAAGCCTTACCCTTTCCACTTTCTTCCTATCCTCTCCCTTCTAGGCTGTTGATCTTCAGTAGAAGTTCTCTAGACTGTTGATCCTATAGATCACAGAAGGTAGAAGTCTCACTTTTTATGACCAAATTTTGTATCTTCCTCTTTCCTACTTCCACCATTTTGCTTCCCACTTTTCCTTAGCTCGTTAATTTTTGTGGAAGCTCTTTGAACCGTCGGATTAAGGGCTACGGAAAGTGAAAATCATATTTGTTGGGGCGCGCACCCTAACGGTCCTTAAGATGGGTAACTCCGCGGAGTTATGGGAGTTGTAAGTGGAGTTATGACTCAAAATAGTCTTAGGGGTGTCGGGGCTGAGTAAAAACCTTATTTTGTAATAAACCCATGGTTTAAATCTAGGGTTTAGGGTTCGGGGTGCCCATGGCTTTGTAATAAGTGCACTATAAATAAGCACTCTTGTAAAAAAGTGAGGTTAGTATTTTGATGTAAGATGAATTGATGCGAAGCTAAGGCTATTTTGTAAGAGAAGGTTAAGTCCCAGCTGTGTGCATGGACGACCTCTACAGTTGTGTGCGCAGAGGGTTTTGGGTGATAAAGGAAATATACAGCTGTGTGCGTAGAGGCCTGCTGCTGTGTGTGCGGCTTTGAGGATTTGAAGGGATCTGCAGCTAAGTGCACAGATCAGAACTGTGGTTTTTTGTAAAGAGTTGAATAAAACACAGTTCTGTGGACGTAACCCCTACACTGGGGGTGAACCACATTATATCGTGTGTTGTGATTTTGGTTGTGTTGTTGTTTTGTTCTTTATGCATTGATAAATATACATCTGATAAGTAAGATCACTGCTAATTAAATAACTTCGCTGTGAATTCCCAGGAAAGGGTTAAGCAAGTCATTGTCTGTTTATTTAGCAGTGAAGTTATATATGTGAATGTTGAAGTTCTGTGTTACATGAATATAAGATATTAAAGGCTAAAGGTACAGTAATATCCCTCTTCTGCTTACAGAAACCTGGTTCTGCAGCACCCCATAGCTGTTTCGGGTGAGACTGCAACCTTTTCGCATGTTGTTGCCGAAAGGGCCAACACTGTGGGTCTTTTGTTGGTGCGAATTTAATGGTATAAAACCCGGGTCTACGCTATAGTCCAACAAATTGGTTCTGTTTCCAGTTGAACTCAGTATTTTCTCAAGAGGGGCTTACGTCGTACCTCGAGGGCTATGTTCTGGAGACCCTCTGCAAAAGAAATCAGTGATTGGCTTGATGAGACTTATCTGAAATTTGCTGAGCAAGAGAACAAATATCTACGTCGTAGTGCAAACGACTGTTTACAAAGGTATGTTTTTTGTGATGTTTATGAAATTTTCTTTTGTAGTATCCACATAGAGTTGCACCAGTGGTTATCTAGGTTAACAGAGAGAAGGACGAACTTCCAAGAACGTTAGTCTCCTGATTGGACCCCCGCAAGAATTAATATACTGAAAAGGGTGAACAACGAGATATCCCGCACTATTGATTTCTGGACAACGCGAACCCTCGAAGCATTTGTGATGAAGTTCACCCTCGACACGAGTAATTCCTTTAGTGAAGCCGAGCGGCAGTTTTTCAAAGGACCAAGGGGTAAGTTTTTGAATTCATTTAGTTTGAGAATTAAAATGCTATTACCTGAAAAAGGTATATTGCTAATTGAATCAGACTGTTAGATTTAGTATTACTAACCTATGTTTGCAAGTGAAAATACCTTCGACGAGCAAAGCGGCTTGCTGCGAAGCGGCAAAAGGTACAAGAGATATTTTAGATCCTATTCCCAGGGTCAGCATACCGAGTATTCCCCTGTAAATCCCGCAGATTCAAAACCCGAAGAAACCCCTTCTATTGGAAACCCTCCTGTAACCCCACAGCAAAGACCTATTATCCCTGAGAACCCATCACAGTCTGAAAGTCACCCTAGCTGGAGTATTCCTGTCGCAGGTCAGTCTACCCCAGTAAGCCCCCCCCTCGCCTACTTCTAGTCCCCCTCCAACCCCCCCTATATCCGCTATGGCCCACATGCGTGATGACATTAAGCTAACTGTTTTCAAAGGAACTAGATCAGAGGATCGAGAACAGTTCTGGTTTTTATGTGAAGTAGTGTGGACTGCTAAGACCATTACGGATCAAGATACAAAAAGAGCGCAGCTGGTTACTTCTTTCAGAGACAGTGCTCTGACCTGGTTCATGAAGTTTTCCAGCACTCACAACCATGCATTGGTTGAGATAAAAGCAACAATGATAAAGGAATTTAAGAAGTCGAAATCAGATTCATAGTGTATCACTGAATTGAAAGAGATTCAGCAGAGGTGCGGCAAATCATTGTGGGATTTGATCAAATATTCAAAGTTCTGCTAGACCAAGTCAGTTTACCCATTGGACCTATGCAGCACAAAGAATGGTTCATTGCAGCGTTGCTACCGCATATCAGAACTCCACTCATGCAGCAGAAGGTTGCTGACCAGTAGGAGGCTCTGCAAATCACGATGAAGCTTGAAACCGCTCCTGTCGAAGATAATTCTGGTATTGCTCAAATCCAAGCATAGTTGGCAGCGATGGCTCTGGAGCTTCACGATATGAAGAAAGGAAAAAATGGTCGCGAAGAGGTTTGGTGTACATAATTTCAGACAGAAGGTCACGACAAGGAACAGTGTCATGTGGTAAAAAACTACCTAAATACTGGTGCGCCAAACCCGTTCAACCCTACTGTTCTATATTGTGAGATTTGTCGGAAAACTGGCCAGCATCGACCTGAAGACTGCTATCTTCTGCAGAGGTATGTGCAAGTCCCTAAGAACCCTTACTGTAAGTTCTGTAAATCGGTGGGACACAACGAAGATGAGTGTCATAGCTTTGACCTCATGAGAAAATGGATGTACGATGCTTATCGGATACAAAATGAGGGACAGAGAAATGATTGCTATGGTTACCACGGTGGTACATCAGGTAGAGGTGCTTTTGGAGGTCATGGTCGAGGTGGTATGGTCAGAAGAGGAAGAGGCCAGGTTGTGTGTTACAACTGTAACCAGGCTGGGCATCTAGCGAGAGTCTGTCAGAACCCCACTACGACATGTCGGTATTGTCGAGCAGTAGATCATGTGATCAAGCAGTGCTCGCTGTTGATAGCTAATATTTAGGAATGAAATAGTGCCCCTACTCAGAATCTTCATATGATTTTCGTCGAGAAAAGACTGGCCCCAGCCAAAGGAGAAATAGCCTGATGAGGCTTGGGTTCGTAAGGCCCCAGGGAACGTCCCAGCGTTTGATATCGAAAGAGAAAAAGAGACATTCATGGAAGCCAAGAAAGATTTTGCTGATCCTAGCACATCAGTAGCACCTGCGCAACCACATCAGCAGCAGTTGCAGCCGCGAGAAGCTCTGACGGACAAAGTAAGTACACTGTCCTCCTTTTTACAGATTTGTCTGAAGCTCCTAAGAAATCATAATTCTTTAAGTGAGCTGCAGAAAGTTATTGCTTCCGGCGAACCTCAGCAAAGTACTGGTCAGGAAAAAGCTATTAATAGAGTCAGAAGAACTGGCAGGGAAATGAGATTGAATGCTCAGATAGGAGAGTATGATATGACTAATGTTATCTTGGACCTAGGATCAGAGGTAAATGTCTTAACTAAGAAAACTTGGGAACAAATGGGAAAACCTACCCTTGATTGGTCACCTATACAGTTGAGATTAGCCAATCAGCAGAAGATTGTTCCCCTAGGACGATTCCCTAATGTCTCAGTAGATATTGATGGCGTCTGTACTGTAGCAGACTTCGAAGTTATTGAGATCATTGATGACAACAACCCCTATCCAGCCTTGCTAAGAATTGAATGGGCAATGGAAAATGTGGCAGTCATTAACCTTAAGAAGAGACAGATGACTTTCGAAGGGAAAGATTTGCGATTCATAGTACCACTGGACCCCTCACAAGGAGAGAGATACATAGAGCCAGTAAAAGATGAATACCAGGATGTTTTGGATCATATCTACAATATCATAGCTAAGGAGGAATATTATGTTGATCCTACTGCCAAAGGTATCATGGATTGGCAGTGCAACACCTCTTGCATGACGGATTCAGATGATGGGTTAGAAAACTGGCAGAATAGACTTTATGAGCTGCATGGACATAGATGTGCCAGAATTACCAAGTCTCTTAGATGGCTTGGCTCACAGACACGAACCTTACCTATTTTTGATGGTTCGACAAACCCAGAACAGTTTATTGTGCAATTCTCAGAACAGGTACCAAACTCATAGAAAATGGAGACTCTGGATTCAGCATTCAAAGCCACAGCAGCCAGATGGTGGAATGGTCACAAGAAGTACATTCATAGTTGGGAAGCATGCCAAAAGTCCCTTTACCTAATATTCAGGGACCAACCTCAGGTGGTCCAAAGTAGGTTTAATGGTAAGAATAGTCCTCAGGGACATTTGGAGCAATGCTACGAGGCATGGAAGCATGTACCTCGTGAATAATGGTTACATAGGTTTGTGCACACCCTGGAACCCATAGCAAAGAATTGGTATCTGGAGGTCGAGCTTCACCACGGTACTGTAAGTTGGGATTGTCTTGTTGATAGTTTTGTGCTGACATTCTCTATTAATGAGGTTTCTCCTGCTTTGGATGCAGCTGTTAGGTTGGTTCATACTAAAGTATTTGATGATCAAGAAATAGTAGAATATCAACCTGATTGGAAGGTAAAAGAAGCCAATGCAGTAGAATGTTATAACCTCGCAATTGACGAGGATGACGATCCACGCAACATTAATATTCCTGAGTTAGAAGGACACTGCGAAGTGCATGGAATAGCAGTGGAGGCACTTGAAGTGACTCAACCCCTGAAGACGCGGACCGTAAATATTGGGTCAGAATAAAACCCTAAGTATGCTACCATTGGATATTATTGGGATGACGAAATGGTAAGCAAGGTGACCCAACTTCTCCATGAGTATCAGGACCTCTTTCCGACAAAGTTCTCAGAGATGAAAGGTATCCTTGGGGATATAGGAGTGATAAAGATCCCGTTGAAACCTGATGCGAAGCCTGTGAAACAACGCCCTTATAGGCTGAACCCTAAGTATAAGGAAAAATTCCGAATGGAGCTGGATAAGATGCTTGCTGCAGGAATCATCGAGCTTGTTGAAGAATCTGAGTGGGTCAGTCCTATGGTGGTGCAAGAAAAGAAGACTAAGGGAGAAATCATAATCTGTGTCGACTTGAGGAAGCTGAATGATGCATGTTTGCATGATCCTTTCTCCACCCCCTTTACAGATGAAGTTTTAGACAATGTGGGAGGTCAAGAAGTGTACTCTTTTACTGATGGATTTTTAGGTTACCATCAGATTCGAATTGCTCCAGAAGATCGACATAAGACAACCTTCGCTACAGAAATGGGATCCTTCCAGTATACAATTATGCCCTTTGGATTGAAGAATGCACCTGCCATGTTTTCTAGAGTAGTCATCTCTGCTTTTAAGGAATTCATACATAAATTCTTAGAAGTTTATTTTGATGATTGGACTATATTCGGGTTAGTAAAAGACCACATAGCTAGTCTAAGACTTATGTTGGATAAATGTAGACAGCATCAGATTTCCTTGAACTTGAAAAAGTGTATCTTCTGTGCCCCTTTTGGAATTCTGCTAGGTCACATTGTCTGTAAGCAAGGACTAATGATGGATCCTGTGAAGATAGCCATTATCATGAACCTGCCACCTCCGAAGTCTATTAATCAACTGCGCACTATGCTTGGTCATACTGGTTATTACAGGAAATTTATTAAAGGATATGCTCAGATAATAGCCCCTATGGAAAAGCAGTTGAAGAAATATATTAAGTTCGAGTGGACACCTGAGTGTCAAGCAAGCTTGGATATTTTGAAGGAAAAGATGGTAATTGCTCCTATCTTAGTATTCCCTGACTGGAATAAGGAATTTCATGTGCATGTCAATGTATCCTCCATTGCTCTGGGTATAATATTTGCCCAGTCAGGTGAAGGTAATATTGATCACCCCATTTCTTTTGCAAGTAGGAAATTGTCCACAGCGGAGAAAAATTATACTACGACAGAACGAGAAGGTCTAGCTATGGTGTATGCATTGTATAATTTTCGACATTATCTCTTAGGATCTCATTTTAAGATGTTTACTGACCATTCTGCTTTGAAGTATTTGGTTAACAAGCCTGTGCTAGGTGGAAGGATATGCAGATGCTAATTCTATTTCAAGAATATGACTTTGAGATCATAGTCAAACCAGGAAGACTGAATCTAGGTCTTGACCACTTGTCGACGCTCGAGTCAGGAGAAGAACCTATCAGCTTGGACGAAGGTCTTCCTGATGCCCAGTTGTTTACCATCCATATGGTTGATGAATACTTTCAGGATATTGTTCAGTATTTGTCTACAGGTTTTCCACCCGTCGAGATGACAACACAGCAGAAGAAGCAGCTCGTGGTTCGAGCAACTGACTTTATCTTAATAGCAGGACAACTATATAAGATGGGACCAGATGAAATACTGCACAAATGTGTCCTAGAGCATGAAAAGTTGTTAATTTTGGCTCAGGCACATTCTGGACTAGCAGGAGGTCATTACGCAGGAAAAGCTACAGCACAAAAGATTCTGACAGCCAGATTATGGTGGCCCACAATTCATAAGGATGAAAGAAAATATTGCCACAGCTGCAACATTTGTCAGAGGATAGGCAAACCATCTAGGAGGGATGAGATGCCTCTAGTTCCGCAGGTAACTTTACAACCCTTTGATAAATGGGCTATTGATTTTGTTGGACCTATCAATCCCCCTACAAAGAAATATGGAGCAATATACATTATTACAGCAACTGACTACCTTACTCATTGGGTCGAAGCTCAACCAGTCAAGACCTGTAGTGCTGCTACAGCCGCGAAGTTTATCTTCGATAACATCTTGTCAAGATTTGGGTGCCCTGTTGTAATCTTTAAGATCACATAAAGTTACCAATAATACATACTTAAATACAAAGAATATTCACAGATATAAGAGACAAGAACTGATAAGAAGAACAGATTATATTATTCCCAATAGATCATACAAAAACCAAGAACTGAACCATGTTCTTGAGTGGCTCAACAGCCTAATATACAGGTTACAAACAGTTACAATCATAACTACCTGTCGGTTCACCGAACCGACACGACTATTAGTTAACAGACTAACTACTATGTTTACTCAGCTGACCTACGTAGTCGGTCTCTCGACTTAGTCAGCTGATCGACTAAGTCGGTCTTAGTTCCAGTCGACTTATGTCGACTTGCTCCTTCTACATCTCCCCCACAAACAAAACATTTCTTCGTCCCGAAGAAAAGGGGAGGTAAAGAAAATATGAGATTAGAAGTAGAAAAAATAGTCTGTAACAGGAGGCTGCTACTGAGGTGGGCTGTGCAGGCGAATAGTTGGTCTCTTCTGTACACAGACTTGGACGATTGCTGGTGTTGTGATGGCAAGCTGATGTTGAAAGTCTGTCCAGGTTTGCAAGGCTTTCTGAATGTCGATAGTAAGAGTAGTAAGATTTGATAGTACCGACATTTTCTCTGCCATAGCCATCTCTGCAATATTTTCCATGTTGGGTCCCAGCAGCTGATTGTGTTCGTCCGCGGTCTCAAGGAGTCTCTTCATCTGCGGACAGATGTTGTCGACTTTCTCCAAGTTGGGAAGTGCGTGCTGAACCCACTGGTGTGCCTCACGTTCCAACTGCTGCAGCTTAGTGTTTTCCATCACTATTTGATCCTCGATTGTCTGCCTCAGTTCTGACTCAGTCGACTTCCTTCTTTCCAAGGCCTGAATGCCTTGTCTGGCCTGCCGCGTCTGACTATAGACCTGCCCATAATGAGTAGGCCATTCTCAGAGTACTTCCTCTGTTACAATAGATTCCTCCATATGGTCTTGTAGAAGTTTGTGAGCCTCCGAGAATGCGGTGTGTTGAGTCAGGAGTAGTCGGACAGTTTCTTCTTTTTGCCCGGCCTTAGTCTCATGGAGGTGGGTCTGTACGGTCGACACCAAACCTTCAAACAGCTGATATGCTCTGTCCAGCGGTCGGTCGGTAGCAGTGGCGATCGGTCCTGGAGCAACAGTCTGTACAAGAGACCTGCATTTGTCGAGAAACTCGACTTCTTGAGTCTCCTTATCTGCTAGCTGTTTCCTTAGTCGGGTCGTCCTCCTCTTCGAATCTTTTGCTAGGGTGTTAAGTAGCTGGCCAACTTCTGAGTCGGTCAACGAGCTTACATCCCGTAAGCTGATCCTTAGTTGATCTGGTCGATGAAGAGGCTCTGTTGGCTCCTTCGCTGGTTCGGTTGGTTTGTCGGGAGGACCTGCAGAAGTGGAAGGTAGGTCAGAGGTCGAAGGTGTGTGGGTCGGAAGAGTTGGTTCAGTGGTCGGGGGTTTTT
>LPNX011143893.1:0-214269 GCA_001517045.1 Pseudotsuga menziesii
TGAAACGAGGACTGGGGCTGCCCTTCTGCATACTCAATGGGGATTGCAGTCCCTTCATTGCAGGGGAGCCTGAGAAGCTCATTTTCTGCTCGAACGCTCGATCTGTCAATGGCTTACGAAATGAATTCTACACTAATGTATTGTATTGATTGATGACCTTGGCTTACGCGCCGTCGCTTAAGCGACGGCTATGAAACTATCCGTCGCTTAACCGACGTGTGTGGCCACATTTAAAAAAAAATATCTTTGTGATCTAATGTATTGTATTGATTGATGGCCTTGGCTTACACGCCGTCGATTAAGCGACGGCTATGAAAAGATCCGTCGCTTAACCGACATGTGTGGCCACATATACAAAAAAATATATATATCTTTGTGATTTTTGGTAGGTTTAAAAGAAAAAATCCACGCGCCGTCGGAAGTAACCATTGGATTTTGGGTCGAAATGTAGTAGTGAAACTTCAGTTAGGGTGAGGGTTTCCTCATTGATTCTAAACCCTAGGTTATGCATGCTAACCCTTAAACTTCAGTTAGCCTATGCCAAAGCAACAAGTACAAGAGATTGTTAAAATTACAAGTGCTCAACAATAGCATAACAAATATGTATGTATTCAATGAGAGTAAGCAATGTCAACTTCATCTTCAAATGATATAAATTGTCAAATTTATCAAAATCAATGTTTTCCAAGTAGACATAACAAATGCAAGCCAAGAAAAGTTATGTTCAGAATGATTCTTAGCTCATCAATACTATGAAATCTCCAATCAATCAAATGGTAAGAGAAGATCATTCCAATATCAATTTCTAGCTTGCAAAATGAGACAATAATTACTATGTAAATACCAAAGGAAAACAAGTTCTTTCTATTCCAATTTGGACAATGAATAAGACTGTCAAACCAATGATAACTTTCATCCAAGTATGACTGTCCCAAAATGTTACTTCCAGTCAAAGTAAAGATGCAATAGCTATGCCATTCAAGTTTGCAATTAGGAAGACAATTGTTAGGTAAATGCAAGTGGACTACAAGTATTGTCAATTCCAACTTGGACAATGAATGGGACTGACAAACTAAATGTATTTTGCATCTAAGACAAATTTTACTATGATTGTCCCAAATAGTAATTTTAAGTCAAGCCAAGAGTGCCAACAATTTCCTACATGATAGTCCTCAATAAAGATGGTATCTTGTACATGTTTTTTAGAGGTCTTTTTGATATTTTAATAGTGCAAACGTACTTGTAGATCATTGTCAAAACTTCTTATTTATGGATGGAAATGTCAATGATATACACAGTCCTATAGGACTGTGTATCTTTCATAAAGGAAGGTAATGTTGAGGAGGGAGAGGGTAGGTGTTAGATGTTGGTTCAATAGGATTTAGGATTCAATAGGGCTTAGGGTTAGATAAAGGGCTAGATGTCATTCTTCATGAAATTCACCTTGATGAGCAAAGAAATTATTTAACTTTGTAGCTTTTGTGAGAGAAGAAGGCTAGGGAGTGTGGAATTTGAGAAACCCTAAGGTTACTTGGTGTTCTTATTGTGGAGGAGAGAGAAGGAAACAATCTTACACACTCGTGCAATGAGTGAACAACTTTTGTTAGAATTGATTCTTACCTATAAGGAGTTGTTGGTACCTAGGGTTTCAGAGAGATTAACTTGTAGAGTCCTAGGAGGGATGCTAAGGATAGAGAAGGGGTTTTGAAAGGGGGACAAGGTCTGATCCTATAGGCCGAGGGTAGGAGTATGAGATTCCAAGATTAGGGTTAGGAAATGAGAGAGGAGAGGTGGAAAGGTAAGCGAGTAGGTTAAGAGATGGAGAACGGAGGAAGGGTTTGGAAGGGTAGAAAGATAGGGTTTTAGGTTAGGTGTCTAGTTAGGTCTAGTTCCTTAGAGTTTAGGCCCACAATAACAAGGAAGAAGCTAGGTATGACAAGCCGAGACAACAAATGGAAGGGTCGACAGGTGAAGGGAGGCTTGGAAAACTAGAAAAATATCTTGATAAAATTATTTGGTAGCAAGAGGAATACTTCATGGGAAAATTTGCTCGATTGAAAAAATATTTGCACTAGGATTTCAATATCAGGTATTTGGTATTTAAAATTTTCATTGTTATTGTACATGTTTATGCAGTGGTGTATTTTTCTGTTAACAAACCTACAGTGTTAAAAAATTTATGCATTTTATTGTGAACATACAGACTTTATTGCTTCATCAACAATAAGTATTGAAAGCGCATCAGCATTCGACATAGTGTATGCAAATATGTAATCAAAGGCAAAGTAATATAAATAAGTGAAAAATGAAATATTCATATACATAAATTTTCGATCATATACAGTAATAGTGAAAAATGGAACATCATTCCCAATGTCTATACAATGGCAACTCGTGCTCTATACAAGATATGACAACTCGTGCCCTATACAAAATATGGAAACTCATGCCAAAATGCCATATCATGGATAATGTACATAGGAGGGTATCTCAATCCTCCTGCCCACCCTTGGAGTTCCCAGGTGCACCTCCAAAATCAATCTTTCTCTTCTTCGAGCAAGAGGAAACTTGGTTCTTTTGGCTTCTTTGACCACCTCCCCTTGTGCTCTGAAATGACAACAATCAAATGTCAAATCCTATAGGAAATTATACAAGTATAAAACACAATTTAAAAATAAAATTAAGTTTTCAAATCTTAAATAGCTCACCTCAGATGAGACCGTAAGTGTTGAGCGGGCTACCCTCCTCTATGATCCAAGTCTCTCGACAATGCCACCCTGCAACATTTAAATAGTAAGATAATTCATACAATTTACTACCTATGTTAATTTTCATTAATATTGCATGATATTTTCATAAACTAATCAATCTCACCGTGAACACAACAGGCTGGTCCTCGGGGCTAGCAGGTGGAGCAATCGGCTGGTCCTCAGGGTTGGAAGGTGGAGCGGTGGACTGGACAACCTTCTTTGATGCTAGGGTGGATGGAATAGTGGAGGATGTAGCCACATTGACGTTGGCTACAAAAATAGGGGGCACGGTGAGAGAGGGAGTGTATTGGAGTGGGTGAAGTGGCGATGTATGAAGATAAACACCAACTGGCTATAGAATGGAATGGGCCACCCTAGAAGGGGAAACGAGGGTTGTGAGGGAATATGGGGGAGGGGAATAAGTTCTGGGATGGGGTGGATGGATGGTGTATCATGGTAGGAGGGGAGAGGGTGGAGACATGGGAAATTGCAAGGGAGGGGATGGATGGGTGGGGCAGGGGGGAGTGAGGGAAGGCTATGATGAAGAAGGGGGAGCTGGATGGAAGTGTGGTGGCGGATGGGAGGCAAGGGATGGATGGAATGGGGTCCGGAGGGATGCATGGAAATGGAAATGTATGCTAGGGGATACATCTGGCATATATGGTGGGAAAAAGGCAGTCGGTGGAGATATAATGACACTGACATGCCTATGTTCTTGGAACCACATACATATTCATGGCCTCGTATATTAGTACATAAATAATATAACTATACAAAGCTAAGCCATCAAAACTGAAATTAAATTTATACTTTATTACACGATACCTACACACGAGGGGATCTGCTGATCCCCGGTGGGGATGGCTGGTCGATCACTCCTACGGACACATGTGCAAACACAAAAATATTTAGATTCACTTACTAAATATTAACTACATTGGGCGTCAAGATTAACTACTAACATTACATTTAATTACTGAAAGAAAACTACCTGTGTGTATGGTGTCGCAATGTCCTCTACTACTGCCATGGCTCCATCAATGTTGAAGGAACCAACATCGTCCCACCCGGGTGTTGGATACTTGACACTGAATAGTTGTACATTAAAATAAATCAAGTCATCAACACCTGATTCTAAGTTAAATTTATTATAAATGATGAGATTGCATAATGTATAATCAATACTTGAACATTAAATAAAACAATAACTAACCTGATGTAGGTAGCTCTTTGCGGCATGCTCCTGCATGGGAACATGGAATGGATGCCCACAATGAAAACAACGATGTGGTGTTGGTCTCGTTGAGTTGGATGGATAATCCTAGATACCACCTGTAGTTTCTCTCCCTCGCTTACCACCAGTAGACCATGCAAGTGTGTCTCTCAGGGTGGTCCTGCTCGCTCTGCGAGGACATAGCCAAAAATGTGGTATTCTTGAGAAGGTGTCATGTGGCACGTCTAACAGACTCATGCATTTCATTTAGCCTAGTAACTAACCCAATGGTTGAGGAAGCGGGTTTGGATCTCGCTTAGGTGCAGGAGGTCCTTTGAGTGGGTTCCAGTGGATGTGAGGTCGATCTTGGGCTAAGCCAAAACTGACACCATGGAACTCGGTGATGTCGAAGTAGTTCACATGGAACCATAACACAAACTCGGTCCACATTTTATTGATAAAATACTATGGCACCTCGACATTGTTGCATGGAGGCTTGTAAAAAACCATGAACCATCTCTTCCTCTAGTTTTCTCTCCATGGCTAGTAATTGTACCAGTGCATGCAAACTCGCCTCTTCCTCACATCTAGAGGATTTTCTATTCTCGTATCTGTGAATTTTCTCCACAGTTGGGATTTTGTGTTATTCAGGTTTTTTTATATCTTCTTTGGACATACCAATGGCATAATGTTCTCTCATTCGAGCCCTATATTGGTTTAAATTGGTTATCTCACTATGGGCAATGTTGATAGACTCAATTATGTTTTGTAGTGATATGGTGATGGAAACCCGAGAGGGTTCTCTGGTGTTCTTCATTTCATCACTCAATATCCTTAACTGGTTTAAATCCCCGTGTAATTCCTCTTCAGGGTTTTCTGGTGGTTCACCAAATCCATCTTCGGGGTTTTCTTTGTTTTATTCAGGGTTTATTGGGTCCTCTAATTGGTTTGTTTCACTCCTGTGTTGGGATGGTTCATTGGTATTTGTCATTATGGTAGAGGTAATGTACCCGCAATATCAAATTTTTTCTATTTTAATTCATTTGCAATTTTTTATTTTATTTTATATTTTATTTGAAAAACAATGAAAAACATTCAAAAACAAAAAAAACAACAAAATTCAAATACTAATCCACCTACCTTATTCCAATGGTTATGGGTGTCATTTTGGGGTGCTTGGACACTTGTTTTGGGCTCTGTGGGTGTCGTTTTCGGGTAGCTTGCGCGCTCGAGGGTTGTGAGTGGAATATACTGACCACTATTTTTTTTAAAGATAGGGACACACACTCGTTTTTAATGCATATGCACTAAAACACGCATGTGCATCCAAACACGCGTGCGTTCCCATACGCGTGTGCACGTGCTTAGGGGAGCGTACACGCTCCTATTGTCCACATCAGCAAGCCGACATGGAGGTTTTCCATTGCCAAAGCAGGAACACGTGCGTGTTCCTATTTTTTTTCTGCTAGCGCGCTCCCATTGCATCATAATTAGGTAGCAGCTTCTTGCGAACACCCATAACATAAGATTAAAATACCTATTTGATCAACAAAGCTTAAATTCTTTCCAATCAAGGTGATTAGCCTTCTTGCGTGAGTATAATTTTGAAATTAAACACATTAAAGGGAAAAGAGAGCAAACTGGTGGATGCCCTGAGTAGGAATTCCATTCCTCATTGTTCAACTACATTTAGCAGTTATAAGAGGATTCTGGAATATTTAATAAAAAAAGAAGATAAAAATGAGGAAGAGTACTTAAAAGTTAAAGAACAATTGGAAACAGATGTTAATGAAAATTATTCAGTTTATTCTATAAGCTCAGAAGGCTTGCTAATTTATAAAAATCAATTATATATAACAAATTCTGAAGAAGTTAAACATAAACTACATAACAAACCATATTCGGGACATCTGAGATACGGAAAGATGATAACTAAGTTAATAAAAATATATTGTTGGCCTAACATGAGAAATGATGCTGCAAAATAACTAGCTAGGTATATTGAGTGTCAACAAGTAAAAACTGAACATCAACATCCTGTCGATTTACTACAATCCTTTCCTATTCCAAAATGGAAATGGGAGGTAATAAGCATGAACTTTATAACGGGATTACCTAAAACAAATAAATAACATGACTCAATAATGGTAGTTGTTGACAAGTTAAGTAAAGCTGCACACTTCATACCTGTAAAATCTACTTTTAAATCCATCAATATAGCTGATATTTTTATGAAAGAGATATTTCGGTTACATGGTATTCCAAAAGTTGTGATTTCTAATAAAGATGCAAAATTTACAAGTAAATTTTGGGAAATCCATGTTGAAAGGTCCAGATACACAACTTAATTTCAGTTCTGCTTATCATCCTCAAATAGATGGGCAAACTGAAAGAACTAATCAAGTATTAGAAGATATGTTGCGAATGTGTGTAACAGATAAACCTACTAAATGGAAATAGTACTTGCATTTAGTAGAATTTTCTTATAATAATGGGTATCAAGTTTCATTCAAAATGAGTCTATGTGAAGTATTGTATGATAAAAAAAGTCACACTCCTATGTCTTGGGATAACCCTGCTGACAAGGTTGTTCTAGGACCTGACAAGTTAAAATAGATGGAACGGATGGTGAAAGAGGTGCAACAAAACTTTAAAGTTTCCTAGAATCGGTAGAAGAGTTACACATATTTTAAAAGTACCCCAAGAGAGTTCAACATTGGTGATCATGTATATCTAAAGGTAAAGTCGAAGAAGAGTGCTTTGATTTTGGGAAGATGTTCCAAGATGGCACCCGGGTATTGTAGACCCTTCAAAGTGTTAACTAAGATAGAGCTAGTAGTCTATCAGCTTTCACTTCCCCCTACTATAAAAGTACATGGTGTATTTCATGTTTCTTTGTAAAAAAATTATGTACTTGATGCTACTCATATAATTGATTGGAACATGATTCAGGTAGAACTTGAAGGCGAGTTTCAGACCCAACCTTTTCGCATCCTCGACAAGATGGAACATACGCTATGGAATCGAGTCATCATTCAAATAAAAGTGCAATGGAAGCACTTCATCCGTGAGAAGGCAACATGGGAAATTGATGATAAAATGCGGGAGGCATATCCCTCCATGTTTTAGAATGATCAAGAGATCGTAAAATAAAAGAACACCGAGGATGACATTAAGAATAAGGGGAGGGAGAAACTGATGCCCCGTGACATTATTATATTTTATTTATATATTTTTGACAATTATTTTTATGTAAAGAGTTATTAAAAACTCAAAAACTCAAAGTGGCACTTTGCACAACTGACTATTTTTTTTATATGTAAATAAAAATAAAAATAAAGGGTACTTGGAAAGTTCATCTATATGAGGGAAACCACTTGCATGGCACAAGAGAACATGCCTAAGAAAGCTAGAGAAATATTTACCAATCTAAAACTCAACAACTATACAAGATCCTAAATCATAGGGATTTATGGATTCATTGGAGAGTTGATTGGGATAGCATGAGACCTGGAAAAAACTATATAAGAATGCACTGAAATAGCATGGGACGTTATTGTTGGGCATACAGAAAGTGGTTGAGTGTTTTCTCTTTTCATAAGTCCATCTACTTGTTACGAACTCTGAAAGAGAATGCTGCTTAGAAATGATTGCTTGCATTCTAGTGCATGGTGGTGACCAAGTCACGGATGGAGTGTAGCAAGCCGTTGAGTTGCTTTCTCCTACCTTTCTGGTATGGTTGGGGGAGTTGAATTCTCCAAGTAGATTTTCTCCATTGTTATCATGTAAGTGCTTCTAAATTTATTTTGCTGGGCTATTGAATATCGTTAAAATAATGTTGTAATCCAGTTATTTCCTTGCACATTTCAAGTAGCTTATCCTATGTTGTTTCACGTGGTATGTTTAATCATTCCGGTGCATGTATCATTATTTAAGTATTAGATTATTTTTACCGTGATACTTCTATTAATGAATCAATTGATCAATGAATCGCTCGTTAAAATTTTATATACTTTGAATTCTTGTTTTTTTTTCAAATTTCGGAATGAAAGTTGGTACTCGACAAATTTCTGAGTTGTTTTCTCTTAGGTCCCGAAAGTGTTGTGAGTCACAATGCAATCAAGTTAAACAAAGTGCGTTCAGATTTTTTTTTTGGTGTTTACCGTGATACTTATTATTATCCTAAGTGCGTTCCTGGAATGATTCTGCTATAGTGCGAATAACGACTCAGTTGCT
This sequence comes from Pseudotsuga menziesii, assembly GCA_001517045.1. Classification (NCBI taxonomy): domain Eukaryota; kingdom Viridiplantae; phylum Streptophyta; class Pinopsida; order Pinales; family Pinaceae; genus Pseudotsuga; species Pseudotsuga menziesii. Next base: position 8,200 of record LPNX011143893.1, read on the forward strand.
GTGCTTTTACATATTATATATGTATATATTTTGCAAATCGTCATATGACTTATGTGGAGAAATTATTGTAAGATGTGTAAAATAAAAACCTCAGTTTCTGCCGTTGCAAAAAGACTCACTGAAAAAAACCCTTGACCAAACTTTCTGTGATTGTTAAGCTCCTGTGAAACTCCCCGTATCTTCAACCAAGTGACCGACCGAGGACTTTTGTTACGTTAAGTTTTTATTGACTTTTGTTGTTAAGGAATTGTGTTTAAACGCTGGAGACGGCGATAACCTTTATTATAATTATTGTGCTGAGAGGCGCTCTACAGCCCAGTATGGGGGAGATCTTGTCACGTGATGTAACGTTACTAACATGTCGACAAAAAATAATAGTGAAAGTGAATATTATGGGGGAGATCTTGTCACGTGATGTAACGTTACTAACATGTCGGCAAAAAATAATAGTGAAAGTGAATATTATGGGGGAGATCTTGTCACGTGATGTAACGTTACTAACATGTCAGGCAAAAAATAATAGTGAAAGTGAATATTATGGGGGAGATCTTTAATTCCAAATGTAAGTAGTGTGGGGGAGAGGTTATTATGAGGGAGAGGTTATGTAACGTTCCTCATATAAAATGTAAATATTTACTTCTATTTACTTATGATTTTCAATCATAAGAAAGATGTTGTTAACGTTCCTCGTGTAAATGTCGGCTATAAATATTATGAGGGAGAGGTTATGTCACGTTCCTCATGTAAAATGTAAATATTTACTTCTATTTACTTATGATTTTCAATTAATCGGGAAATGTTGTAAAGTATTCCTCATGTAAATGTTAGCTATAAATATTTACTTTTATTTACTTTGATTTTCAATCATGAAAAAAATGATTTCTTACTTTATTTCCAAATACAATTTTCAAATACAACATCGTGTAGGATAAAACATGATAAAGATAATATGGATAAAATATTATGATCAAGTTTGATCAGCATAAATCCTCATGTAAATGTCCACTATAAAGTAGAATGTAAAGTAAAAGAGAGAAAGTTTGAAGTGTAGTCTGTGTTTGAGCTTCCATGAGAGCATTAGAGATTCTTATCCACAACACTGAATAAAATACAGTTTTGTCAACTCTGAATAAAATACAGTTTTGTTGCGACAGATCGTGTTAGGACAGTTGGGGGCGTGATGGGCGAGAGACTCCCCTGTAGAGTTAGTTGGATTCTGCACGTAATTCATATAGTATTGCGGTTTTAGAACGAGTGGTATGTTTCATTCGCAATTATTCTTCAGACCCAATTCAGTTTTCGACTTAGGGACGAAAAGAATACTGTAACTGTATTGATCAGTTAAGAGGAGCGTACTTCTGCAAAAAGCACTGATGAGAGATTGAATCGTGGTAACCTTACACAGCAATCAATCAAATTAACAGTAAGTACTACCTCTTCTTTAACCTCTCTACAGAGCACATGTATTCCCAACTTGATCATAACATCAATATTGCTCATTCTTCTCCATCAATGGATGGTGTTTCGGCTAAGCTCCCAAATTGTTTAAGGTCATATTTGGGAGACCAAGATTCTTTTCCTCCCCAAAATTCTGAGTGCCAAGAAAATATGAAGCTGCAATTGAATATCAAGGGCAAAAAAGAATCCATTCCATCTCTACATCCCATTCCCAGCATTTACCATTCTGTCAATGTCAAGGCGTCCTCTAAGTCCCTTAAAGTAAATGCAAATCTCTCTAATTCTCAATCTCGGACTTACAATATTTAAGGCACTGTTTATTAGAATTAGCTAATTTATGAAATCTCGTTTCAATTTTCATGTTTCCTAACAGGTGGGCTCCCGGAAATCTCTACAATCTGTTATGAATACTCATGTATCTCGTAGTGAAGAGAGAAGTCAGGGGAATTCAAGTATAAGAAGCCTCTGTTTATCCAATCAAAAGATTGCAAGCCAGGAGAACAGTTTGGGTGGATCTCTGTATTTGTTGGTAGATGCCAGTCAGATATTAGAAGGTCGGCAACATCACAGAACCATCGGCATCGAGATTCCGGAAAAGGTTTCAGTCCATGAACTTTTGCCCCAAAACATGCTCATGCGAATAAAAATATAAATATATAAATAACTACATGATTTTGTATTTTAAAGAGTTAATAAAAGTGCCCAATGAGTATACATCCACATGTGAGAACAAATCTGAAAAATTCAAAAATAAAGAGTTTCTTGGATTAATTCAATGCCTTAACTTAGATTATTCATATGGCATTATTATTAAGTAATGCTATGTACCAGAGTCCGAATATTATAGAATTAAATTTATTTATTTTTATTAATTTCATAGTGTACATTGTTTATTATCTTATTTTAAGAGATTTATATTATTTGTAATTAATAATATTATCATTGTATTTATATCTATAATTATAATCTTAATATTTATCTTCATTAATTTTTTTTAACAAATAGGCAATAAATGATAGATTCTACTATTATTAATTACTCATTAACTAGTTAACTCCATTTTGAGTGATAGACATAGGTGTACAACATAATAGGATAGACTATTATAAGACAATTATATATTAGTGTAAAAATAGTTAATATAACGTTAGCAATAGACTATATGAATACAAAAGCTCTATAATAAGCATTAAAGTAACTACTCATTAATGATTGACAATTGCAATGTAATTCATGATCTAAAGTTGTTAACAAAGACTTGTTAGCAAAGTATATTGACACTTCTTTATTTTCATGGTCTCCACTTGGAACACATAATACATAGTAATAAATTAATCGTTGTGTTAACATGGTCATGTAGTATCACATAAACTAATGGTTAAACATAAAACTATTAATTGAGGTAGGCTTTCAATCTAAGAGTTAAGTAGCATGCAATAACTAAGAAGAGGTGCAATAACTAAGAAGAAAACAGTTAAGTAGCATGCGATAACTAAGAAGAGGTGCTTAGAGGTTTGCACCTCAAGAGATTTGATCCCTCTCGGTGCTTCATAGAGCCTAGGATTTGGATCTACGCTGGTATAATCCGTAGGCCATGATCTTAGGGTATAATTTATTGAGCGACATAAAGAGATCAAAATATATTGCCATAGTTACAATCGAATTGTAGTTATGTGGTCGATAAACATATATAACACTAAATTCGATTGCCTACGTTATGGAAAGGTGTATAAATCATTAATATAAAATGTGTTGGATACAAAATAATATAATGGAGTCCAAGTTCCTTTGGGAAGAGGATAATATAATCGTTTAAAGTGATATATGATTATGATTATGTATGGGTAGATCCAATGTTATAAATCCAATGTTATCATATATTTTTCAATAGATATATAAAGAGTGACTATAAATTGTTCCACAGAGACTTTTTTATTATAGAAGAACCAAAATCTTCTTATCACAATTTTTTTTTTAATTTTTTTTGGGTTGTCCAAAATTTCAAGTTCTAGATCCAGTCTATGCCTTTCAAATCTTGGTAAAAAAATATTGAATTTCATATGTTCAGTGCTATGATCCTATGTCCTTTATACATCTTCACTGGCATAATTTAAAAACTTCAATAATAAATATTATCATATATATGTTAATTTTCGAAATAAAATAAATGATAACAAATATTTATTTATACATTTTAGAAATAAAGTATAAAATATAATTTTTAATAATAGACTTAAAAAAATAATTATATTCACTTTAAGAAAAGAGTAGGGAAATGAAGTTCCAAGTTACTAAATGTTGTATTTTAATTACATTAATATAGTTTTTCAAAAGTTGTATTTATATTTTTATTTTGGAATGCAATTACATACGTGTATCATACTTATGTTAGTGTTAATGAGATATGTTAGTATTAATGAGAGTGTTACATAAACAAGTTTGGAAATGTCGTTTTCGCTGGTTGTTACTTTAGTTATAAAAAATTCCCCTTAGGTGAAATAAACATGGCAGTGTTCATAGTTTTCAGTCATTTTCTGCATTTGTCTTGAGCTTTGGTGGTGAGGTTTTGATCATGCCATGTTAGCTGTGTCGAAACCAAGTTAATAAGTATAGGTTTTGTTATCCACACCAGTATATCCAGATGAAGGAAAAGAGAAAAAAAACCTAGTTCTTGGTTTAAGCAAGTTTGGAAATGTAGTTTTTGCCCAATTGTTGGCTTGGTAATTTTTTTTACCTTGTCCATTTTTGTTAATGGTAGGTTCTCATTGGATTTGTTGTTGGTAATGCAGTAGATCAATGATGATTTTGTAATAATAGATAACATGTAACTGTTTCAAACAAACTCATTACGTTGAAATCTCTAAAGATAGAACAAAACTGGAAAAACTACATGGGTTTAGCAGACATCTCATCTGGATAGACAGACCACGACATCCAGCCAAGAATCTCCCATAAAGCTATTCACAAAGTTGATATTGGTAAACAATAGTTAATGGGCAGGTTGTTTCGTAATTTTGAAGGGAATTTTTTTTTGTTTTTTGTTTTTATTTTTATTTTTTCTCAACAATGTTGGTTAGTTATGATTATATATATATGAAATATGGTTTCTTTATGTAACACTCCAGTTTCGACCCTTATTGCATTAAAAATGTATATGATGTATATATTGTAATTAATCATGGTGTGGTGCTAAAGGAAAAAGCCTCACCATCAATTTAGTGGTTTATGTTTCGACGATTAAAATCTATGTCGATGGTATTTCATGTTAGCCCTGCACATTATAATTTGGACATCATGTACATATGCAATTTAATTAAAATATTGACAACCAGCTATGTCAATGCAACATTAAAAGAGATGGGGGCATGATAGAAATTGGTTGAGGTAGTTATTGCATGGGGATGGGAAGAGTATGGAAGTCAACAAATTCGAATTTGGGGAAGCCATCCATTTTTGGGGAAATGTTTTTTGACTTATAAGGCAACTTATTGTCCAGAAATGCTTCCCAACCCATAATGCATTCACGTCCTCCATTCCTCATGTAGTTGGAAACTTGCAGAGCTCTCTCCTTCACGTTTTTGGTCTGTTGTGTGTTTCCTTCACGTTTGGGGGTAGTTTTCTTCATTTTCCCTATGGATGGGAAATTGTTTTTGTAATGCTCTGTGGTTTGGTTTCCTCCCTCACGATTTGTTGCATTTCCTCATTGTTTTCTAAGATGGAAATCCATTTTTGGTAATGCCCAACAAATTGGAGAAGAGACCACAATTTCTGGGTGTTTGTTGAGCCTGTTTTTTCCCACATGAAGCCAATGAACATTTTGTGAAATTGATTTTGGTTCCCAGGGCTATTTTACCCATTCACTATTATCGAATTTGGATTCCATGACGTTTTTTTCCATGCCCAGAACTTGTATTTTGTTGTGGGTACATATTTTGATTTGGTATGAACTGGCTTGGAGTGGAAATTGGGTCTGAACTAGCTTGATAAATCTAGTGTAGGAAGGAACCTCACATACAGATCTAGAGGGGCTAGTTTTCTTCTTTGCACACCCTGAAGGGTACTGGAAGGGAAGGCATAGCTTGAGGGACTGTGTAGCAGAGAAGGGGATGCTTCCTTGTGTTGGGTGTGTATATGTTTTAGAAGCCAATCTAGATCTGATGCAGGTGTCCATAGCTCTATGGTTGATCTCACTATCTTAGGAGTTCAAGCTTTCCACCTCCTTAGCAGCCTCATAAACCCAAATGCATTTTTGGCTTGACTGAATTTTGACATTTCTTTGGCTATGTGTGAGCCTTCTAGTGTTCCCCTATTCCTTGTGGGAATCATGCCCAGCTCGGGGGTGGCAGTGGTGCTGAGAGAATGATGAGCACACTGGCCCATGGTTGGGTTAAACGTTGCAACGACATAGCTGGTTACGAGACAAGCTTCTTTCAAGATAAGTATTCTTGTGTATTTTATCTCTACAACTGTATTGTTTATGAATTAATATGAACATGTTGAATGCTTAAATAAATGTAATTTCTTCCACTATATTTGCAATTGTTATGCATTTGTACATGTTAGTTCAATGCATTTTATTATCATGTTCATGGGACTTAAATTTCCTAGATTTGATACCATTATAGTCGCGTTCTCTCTCTGATAAAGGGGTGGGGATGCGACACTTTATTCCAACTCTATAAAGCGTTGCGAAGAATAAACTAGAAATATTGCAATAGAAAAGAGATGCTTACATATATTCAATAACTATATCGATTTATAATTATTAAATTTGGGGCTATGGCTAGGGTTTGGAGGGTTTCATCTCTGAAAACTCTATTTTGGATGTAAATGAGAAAATGTATCAGACTTGGACTTCATCTTTTTGGGGTCCTGATCAGCCTAGTACCTACCAAGACAAAAAAATGGGAACCATTGTTTTTTTTCTAATAAATTTCACCTCATTTTATTTCCCATTATAGGTTTTTTTCTGGTCTTTTCTCCTTTGTGCCTTGTGGAAAAGAGCATTTTATCAAAATTATTAGCTCTAAGGTTTCACTTAGATGTGACGGGGGTAAGCGTCATGGGTAACGATTCAACTCACTTTTGATCTCTGTGGGAGATACATATTACATCTGGTGACCGATATTACCTGAGGTCTTCGATGGGGTCGGTGTCGGTATTGAATAGAGCTTATACAAAACCTATTCACTCAAAAAACTAACAAAACCCTTTTTGGATGAACAGGTTGAAGCCTACCCACACCAGTTAGAGTCTACGAAGAGATTTACTGGTGAGAAGTAGGCTGAAGGTTATCTGCTCTAGTTGGAGTCTGCGAAAAGTTTTCCAGTTACTCGTGAAAAGGCTAGATATAGTCAAAGGCTTAAGGCCATTAAATCTAGGACATGTTTAGCCGAGTTTGAATTGGACGCAGATGTTAACCTGGATCGTGTTGAAATGCTATCTAAACGGGCACTTGTGGGCAGAGTTGAATCAACGAAGTTAAATAAGGATGATTTACAAGTTTGGGTGAATAAATTTTGGGTCCCAGAAGTAGGTTATGCTCCATGAATTAATCTATTGATCAAGGGTTGGATTATTTTGATATTTCCAAATGAGAAGACATTGCTAAAAATTATGGGTAGGGTTTGGATTTTCAATGAAGGTTCATTTTTATTAAAATGGTGGCATATTGCCTTTAACCCTGTAAATGAACGTCAGAACATACGACACCTCTAGATGCTTTTACTAGGGTTTTCACTGGAGCTTTGGACACATAATGTATTAGAGGGTTAAGTTAATTCGGTGGGAAGGCTTATTAGGGTGGATCAAAACTCTCTACATGGTGTGAACAAAACCATGGTGAGGGTAATGGTTGAGCTTGATATTGTGGAAGGTCTCCTCGCGGAATTGGAAGTGACCTGTGGGACTAGGGTTTTTTCACAGAAGCTGGATTTTTTGTATGTACGGTTTCATTGTTATTGTTTTCGAAACAATGGCCATGTTAAGGATTGTTGTCCTTATTTTCTATATGCATATATACCGGAACCATCTCACTCACTTTCAACTTCTTCGATTGCGCCATTATCCAGCAAGGGTGTGCAGAACTGCAGCTTGGCTCCCATAAGTCTGTAAAATGTCTCAGGTAAGAGAAATTCAGACTCTTCCACACATTATGAAGATGTCACCAAAGAAGAACTTAATTTCTATCTTTCCATTGAAAAATACCTAGATACTAATCTCTCCTCTGGGAAAAACATTGTTTCTTTGGAACCTGTTTTAGTTGATTCTAGTGCAAAAAACCCTGTAGGGCTTCAGTTAGATTATGTCTTTCCTGGTTTAGTGAAGAGTTCACATGTCCCTTCTGCAGCTAGAAATTTGGTGTGTGATTTTGATAATGTCTCTTCTGGGGTTTGATTAGAACAAAGGGATTATAAGTTAAGTTCCATGAATCTTATGTCTTCTGAACCAAAGTCTCCTACTTTCCCACTAGTTCTCATTTTGGTTAATAAGGGTAATAAGCCACTCCATGATTTGACAAGTCAGCCTGATTTAGATCCAAAAATTTCAAAAGAAAGTGTCTATAATACTTCTGATGTTAAGGATTACAAATATCCACTCGATATCTTTTCAAAAAATAAGTATTCAAACACTCAAGTTAACTCACTTCAGTCTATCCATTTCCAAAATTTCACTATTAGAAAAAAAGAAAAATTCCAAACATTCTTCCTTAGATCCTGGCATGTCGAGTTATAAAAATGTATCTATCATATTGGAGGAAGTGGTATCAGAAAAATAAGTTAATGTACTTGTTTCATTTGTGGAACTTAAAGCAATGAATCCCCAATGTTATTATTATCTAATGACCATCCTATCATTGAATGTAAGGAGTCTGGGTAGGGCTGAAAGGGTTTGGGACCTAGCCAAACTTTTCTCAAATACTAGCCCTAATATTATTCTTCTGCAAGAGACTATGTGTCATGCTTCTATATCTATTTAAACAATTGTAAATAGCCTTCCAGGATGGGAACTGTCGGTTATTAGTGCTTCAGGGTTGTCGGGAGGCCTCCTTTCTGGTTGGAATCCGAGAGTTGCTTAGTTGAGGCCTTACAAAACCAATTGGGGCATTCTTTTGGAAGGGAAAATGGGTTTTATTGACCTAGACTTAACAATATTGAATGTTTAAACCCCTTATAAAAATAGAGACTATTTCTAGGACTCGTTATCTGATTCAAGGTTATTAAGCTCTAAAAATCTTATTTTGGTAGGAGATCCCAATTTTACCTTGTCTCCTGCTAAGGTATGGGGTCATAATTCCAAACTGGATACAATATCATTTTATTTCAAGGATCTCCTAGAAAGGTTTGATTTAATTGATATCAATCGCCCATTATTGGAACCAACCTGGTCAAATGGTAGAAGTGGGAAGGATGGAATTCATAAGAGATTGAACAGATTTGTTGCTAAGACTTCTTTGGTTCATATTTTTCACATACATAGAACTTTGGTGGGGATGAATAAAATATCTGATCATTTCCCATTTTCTTGAAATTTGAAGGAAGCTCCCCTAAGAAAAATTTTCCTTTCAAGTTTAATAGCTCTTGGCTTGAAAATGAAGACTTATGTAATTTTGTGCATGATACTTGGTTATCTTACAAGGACGATGAGTTTATCAATCCCATGGATCATTTGGTTTATAAGCTCAAATATCTTAAAGAAGTTGTCACAAGTTGGATCAAAGCTAAGAAATCAAAAGACTAGGAAGATTTCTATTTTCTTGAGGGTTAGATTAGAAATTTACATCTAAAGAATCTTGATTTCTCTATTTCTAAGGAAGACCTTCTCCTATCTAAATAATTTGAAAAGAAGAAATATTTGATCTTGAAGCAGGATGAAAAATATTGGAGGCTTAAAAGCAGGGCCATTTGGATTAGTTCGAGAGAAAATAATACCAGTTTTTCCCATTCCTTTGCCTCAAATAGGAGAAACTTTGACTCTATCTGGTAGCTAACAAATGATAATGGAAACATTGTGAAAGGGAAAGATCAACTCCAAATATTGGAAAAAACATATTTTCAAAACATTTTAAAAAAGGATGGACAAACTTCTCTTGAAGCTCAACTTAAAAATATCAGATTATATCCTTCTTTCCTCAATGAAGAGGACAAAATCCTTGTACAAGATCAGGTGACTCTGAAGGAAGTCTAGGAAGCATTAAAGTAGTTTAAAAAGAAAAAAGTCCAGGACCTGACAGGTGGACTCTTGAAATTTTTCTTCACTTCTTTGATATTATGGGAGAAGAGTTGCTTGCTTTGGTTGAATTCTCCAGAACTAAAGGTTTTTTTCCTGGACCCATAAATTCCACCTTCATAACTCTGGTTTTCAAATGCAATAAACCAGTTTGTTTTGCATATTTTCACCTGATTGCACTTTGTAACCTGCTCTACAAGATCATTTCAAAAATTATTGCAAATAGAATTAAACCTATTTTATCAAAGTCAGTTTCTTATGAGCAGTTTGGTTTTCTTCATGATAGGAAAATATTGGATTCCATAAGAATGACACAAGAGGTTGTCACCACTATCAAGCAAAAGAAACTAAGGGCCTTTCTTCTCAAAATGGATTTACATAAAGCATTTTACAAAGTTGACTCGAAATTTTTAAGGTTAGTTCTTATTCAAATTGGCTTTCCTCTGTCGGTTGTTAAATCGATAATGGTGTGTGTCTTATCTGCACAATTTGTTGTCTTAGTCAATGGTGCTTCATCAACTTTATTTAAAAGTGGAAGAGGGGTTAGACAGGGTTGTCCACTTTCCCTCCTTATTTTTCTCCTTATTATTGAAGTATTACGCAGACTTATTCATGAATCCAAGGTTACAGGTATTGTGAAAGAAATCAAATTATGTAATGATCTCTCTATTACCCATTTGCTTTTTGCATATGATATTATGATGTGTGGTATGGATTCCTTAAATGAATGGCAATGTTATAAAGAGACCATCAATTTATTCTGTAGGGCATCTGGAAAAACTGTTAGTCGTAAAAATTCCAGTCTTTATCACAACAAATTGGATAAGGTCACATTAGATGGTATCACTTCTATCCTCCAGTATAAAACTAGTGATTTGGAATCTGGTTTCCACTATTTAGGATATTTTTTGAAACCTAATGACTACAAAATTCAAGCCCATCGTTTGCTGTTAGAGAAGTTTGAAAAAAGAATAAAAAATGTACTTATATATTTTTATACATTGGTGGAAGGCTTATCCTTATCAAGGGTGTTCTCCCAAGCATACATGTTTATTAGTTTTCACTTCTCCAGGTCCCCTCCTAGGTTATCAATCTTTTAAGAAGGTATATTTTCAAATTTTTATGGACAGGAAGCTCTAAAAGTGGAAAACTTATTATAATTGGATGGGAAAAACTATCTTTGCCTAAACAGTGGGGAGGATGGGGTATTAAAAATATTTATTGGTTTAATGTTGCATTGAGAATGAAATTTTTTTGGAGGGGGTTGAAAGGAAATACTATATGGTCAGCTATTTTGAAAGGAAAGTACTTAAAGATTAACCCTTTTTACTGGGTTTGGAATCCTACAAAGGTATGCAGGAATATCTCCCCAATATGGAAGGGATTTTTAAAAACCTATCACTTAATTAGTTTGAATCCTTGCTGGAAAGTAGGAAATGGTAGGAATGCGATAGTTAGAATTTATCCAATCATTGGTCTGGGAGAATACTATAAGATTTCACCACACATTTTAAATTATTTGTCTGACATTGGGTATTTCACTTTGAATCATATTATAAGACCATTATGGTGAAACAACGATTATTCTTACTGGCTTACAACAAAATACTTGGGTCTTGTACAAGATTCAACCCATGAATGAGAGGCTTATATTAAAAAGTTGGACCTTTCAGGTTGTATACTTTCTAATGAAGATAATTCTTTGACTTGGATAACAAACCCACAAACTGGGAATATCTCTACAAAAGCTGCATATCAGGCTATTGTTTAGACTACTTCCATCTCTATTCATAAATGATGGTACAATCTTATCCGAAAATGGATGATTCCTTTAAAGTATAAATGTTTCATGTTTCATGTTTATTTGAAGATCACCATATGGACTTTGATATCATCTGTAACCATATTATTTAACTGAATGAGGAATTCAGTTGTAAGCCTATTGCAAATTTTAGGCCCAGATATTTCAAGGATATTCAGTTTATTGGTGTTGTTGTATTTTTAGATGGGGAAGCCAAAGATGAACACTGTGTTGTGGGATTAGATTTGATAATCAATAATATTCACATATTCAAATTCAAACTGCAGGGTGGAACCAGTACGAATATAAAAGATGAGCTACTAGCCCTCTAGTGTTTATGCAAAGTTGCTACAGTCTTTGGTATTGTTTCTCTTCAGGTTTTTGGTGATTCAAGGGTCACCATCAAATGGGATAACACTGAATACAATCTTAAATTTCTCTCCCTTACACCTTGGTGCTATAGAATTCGAGAAAAGTTAAAAAGCTTTTGTAGCATCAAATTCCAACACAATTTTAAAGAGCAGAATCAGTTGGTAGATCATCTTTCTAAGGCGGCTCTGGATGGGGAAGTTGGTGTTCTATTCTGGGAAGAAGTCTTGGATAATTTACTAATCAATTCGGGTTCTATCAATATTTTCGAAGTCTAACTTGCTCCTCCTTTCTATGGCTCTGAATATTTCTCTGTATAGGAGTTTTTTGGACCTGGGCTTCCATCTTTCTATATGTATGTCTCATCGAACTGATTTTGAACCATCTAGATGCATGGAGTTGAAAATTTTTGTTCGTAAGACTGTATTTTGGAAGACGATGTACTTTTTTATTCATCGTGAATAATAAAAGTATGCTTTTTTTGTTGAAAAAAAAATAAAAAATATAAAAAATAAAAACCATATTGATTTATTCTTGGTGGCATCGGTTTACAGCAAAGAACTATATTTTCTTAAAGAAATTTGATTTTAGTTATTGTTTAGTTTATATTTATTACCTATAATTTTACTTTTTATATAGAGAACTCTATTTAATAATAAAAAACAACTATGTTAAATGTACATTGAAAAGAAAATGTTATTATCTCTTTTTAAATCCTACCAAATTGTTGTCCATGGAATTTCATGTTAGATGCAATGTTTTAGAAACTATGAGCACGTTCTATATGAAGTTTTGCCATATATATGGTTTGTTTCACATCTATATTGTAGCAATGTATAATGTAGATACATTTAAACTATTCTAGATCTTGTGAACTTAATACTTATATTCATTATGGAATGGAAATTTATGTTTTTTTTTTATAATACTTTTTGTTTTGTAGTATTGACAACTTGTTTAACACTTTCTAAAATAGACAATAAGGGTATTGTATATTCTCACTTATTCCCATTTAAAGTGTTTAAAATTTTACATGCTATAGCCATACAAAATTGTCATTCCAACCAAATTGACTTATGACTTGTTATTTTTTTTGAGGGGGGGGGGGATTTCTTACAATTTTCTGGTTGTTATACTTGTTATGTTGACTCTCGTTTTTTCTTCAAGGTCTTGTTTCAGGAACGTTTCCTAATTTCTTCGTCCCTTGCACCAGTTAAAAGTTTCCATGTACATTGTTGCTTTAACCAGTAGAAATATTTGTGCCAAAGAGTGGGGTCCACCTAACAATGATGTGTTTTATAAAAAAAGAGTTGGATCCACCAAACAATGATATGTTCCGATGGGATATGTGAGCACATGACACTCTACTCACCAGATATTCCTCCCACATGGATTCTTTTCTTGTTCGAATCTCTGCAAGTAGCTTCTTGGAAATGCTAGGACAAGCGGGGGACACTCTCTATCCATGATGGTTGATCTATGGGTGCATGGTCTTAGAAGAGCTTCCAAGTATGGAAACATTGGCATCTTTTCAAGAATAACTTTCACATAACACACTCCAAGCATTTTTGCGAGAAGAACTTGCACATAGCATGCTCCAAGAACGGTATGGGTGTTTTGCTTTATTGCTAACAACTCTTAGGAAATTCAGGTATCTACGTCGTCCTTTACTTTTGTTTTTTATTGGTTTTCATATAATCATTTTTTTCAGATTACAATGATTTTCACATTGTAAATTTTCTTAAATTTTGTAGACTAGAAATTTTTGCTAACAAGACGACTGGAAACAACATGTTTGGGTAATCGTCTTTCTTATGCAAGATGTCTTCTACTTATAGAAAGATAAGATAAATGAAGTTTCCAGGTCTATGTGGGGAAAAATCTCCCATGGGCCACTACTAACCCTGGTAATCTCAATAAAGGATTGCCACCCCTCGCTCTCCACCCCCACCTTTTGTGCCCCCACCTCATCAACAAAAGGACACATTTTGGACGGCTTGATCTATTTGGAAAATACAATATGAATATATTGGCGTTTATGTGAATCGTGATCTATTTTCAAAATGCAATATGAAATATATTTGCATGTATGTGAATCGTACTCTTTTGTGCTCAAATTGCAAGAAGCCCTTCCTAGTTGTAGAGGCAACAACGAGTACCATGAATGGGTCCAATGTATCGGGATGTTAATGTATCAGGGTGTCAGTGGTCCTAATATATTTATTTTCATTTTTAATATCAATGGATGGGATTTTCCAAAAGGTTGGGGTACGTTTTCCATTTTGGTGGTTTGTCCTCTTTAGTTGAATAACCCAATAATGTGTAGATTTTGCGTCTTTTCTATTGCCTTGAAGCATCTGCAATAGAATTAATAATAATCTATTGACTCGCCTTGAAGCATCTACAATAGTTTTTACTTTCTTTTCTTTTCATGTTCCAAGTCTCCTTCCACACCTTATGTTTTTAGTTTCTCGTTTGTAAATTTTGTTCTAGGTTTCATTTTTTGCCTTACATGTGCAACACCAATCCAACGTCAGAGGAACATGATTGCAAAGAGAACGTGGAAATACAATCATTACATAGCTCGTTATTTATGATGATTATAAGTGATTATAAATAGATTCATGTTCATGCATTATGAGCTATCTTAACCATGGCACAATTTTATGTAGATGGAAGGAAACCTCTTTTTTACCTAAAGTGGAGAATTTAAAATGCAGTAACTCTTGTATGCACACATTGTGAACCTTTTTGTTCATCGATCTAATTTTTATTTAATGTATTATCATTGTAATACACACAAATTGGGAGTATTGAGCACCTTGTTGCAAACCAATGAATCGGAGAAAATTTTAGTGGTGGCTACTAGAACATGTTGCAAATTGTTAATTTGTTGTTTTCAAATACAACATGATGAAATTTATTAAAATGGATAAATATTTAATATTTATCATTTCCAAGAGAACGGTTATGGGTATGTAACACTTTTGTTGTTATGCTTATTTTTTGGGGGTATATTTGTTGAATAGGTCATATTTGTTAGATTCATATTGAGAATGTGTGTGTGTGTGGTGTTTCACACATTTTAAAGTGACATTCAAATATTAGGATACTTGACCTCGTGACATTCTGAGTCCTCTCAAATTCAAAGAGCTATCTTAGAAAAGCTCCCATTCAAATGGGATAAAACCCTCATAATTGTGAATTGTACTAGAGGAGGGCATGTCGTTGGATCTTCGAGTTGTCTTGTTTTATTTGTCATGGATTTTGCATTTGAGAATACATTTATTTTGCAGCCATGTGAAACTCACTGTCATGCTTTTTTTTAATTAGTTGTATCATGTGGGTCATTATCCAGGCATCGAGAGAGAGAGATAGATTAGTTTGGTGATTATTTGTAGGACTGTCCAATTTTCCATCAACATCTCCAATAGAAATTAAGAAATATGAAAATTACAAGATTTTAATGAGCCTAGTTTAGTTTCCCTCAACTCAACTACTTGGCTTAACCATTTTAATATATAGGTAGATTCTAGACCGTGAATTTGGCAATTGTGGGAGCATAATTGAACTTCTCCTCCACAAATGCCTTGTTCTTGAGTTTTCTCTCTTTTAGAACAACTTATATTGTCTATTGTTTATTACTTGTTGCATATCTACCGTAGATAATGTTGTAGTTGGAATGGATTGGCATTGAACTTCATTTGGGAAGGAAATGTGAACAAGTTAATTGTTTTCTCTTGTCATTTCATAAAAGGTGGATATTGGATTATTTAGAGTATGAATAGGTTTTATGGGGTTCCACTAGGGTTTATAATATTGATATAACATAGGTGATCATTATCCTTTCATTTTGAGGTGATTTTGATAGTTCATATGCTCCATATGATATAAAACTATTGGTTATCCTTTGTATGCCTTATATTTGTTAGGGAGTGATTAGAGATGTATCTTACAATAAGAAGCTACAAGAAGGTCACAAACTTGACCCACATCTAAAAGAGAAATTTTACAGTGGTCGACTAATGGTTGTAATTGATTCATGCCTTGTCCAATGTGCATGTGTTTATGGGGATGCTTGTTCACCTGTATTAAGTGTTAGATCATTTGGAGAAGGAATTTCATATATTTTCTAACTTCAAAATAACATTATAGTTAGGATCGAGGATGCTTTTTTATGGTAACTGAAGAAGCTTCTATGTTCTTTTGTTAGTCCTTGATTCCTTGGAGTATAGCAATTACAAATTTCATAGATGATTGTATTTTTTAATTTTTATTCTATCTTAATATAGAATTTCATGCTTAATAACCTTTTTGTGTTATACCTCAAGATATTTGTGCAAGTTAAGTTAATGTTTTTAGGGAATCTATGGAATATAGATTGCATTTAAGACTTAATATATATATATATATATATATATATATATATATATATATATAATTTACATTTATGTTTGACTATTTTCACAAGTGAAACTTTTTGGTAGGATTCTAGGTACAAAAGAGATCTACATGAAATATGGACTTTTGAATGAGATCAACATATTCTTGCTGACAACTAATTGAGAATTGTGTTTTAAAAATTCTAAAATTTAATATTACTTCTAAAAACTACTATACATTTGTATATATTAAATTAGTTTAGTGTCTTCTATGTTTTGATTTGTTGGAAATGAACATTGTTTTTTTCAAATTGCTCTCAGATGGACTCCATTTTCTCCCAAGGCTTGATGAATGATGGTTTTTATGATCTACATCTCTTTCATCCAGGTTTGTTTTGTTTCTTGAAGACTCTTTTCATAGTTTAGTATCACTAACGACCATAAATCCCTTCGAGATTTTATTGCACCTATTGGTGCAATTGCTAGTTATAAATTACTAGTTGGAGTAGAAATGGAGACAATAAGGACAATGATTGTTGAACTAATCAGCAGTTGGTCAACCAGCATCTTGTTGTTTCTTTCATTTTTAAAATTTTTAAAGGTATTAAAAATTGTACTTGTTCTGTTTCTCCTCATTGGCTTGTCTTTGGTGATTTGCTTTGCATTCTCCCCTAGATGTTGTGTCTTTGCTTTACCTTCAGCTTCACAAGCCTTCGACTCATACAAATTGTTGTATCATCTATGTCATGTAATTGTCTTCCTCTAATAATATAATATGCTATGTTTGCATATTGCAATGCATGTCATGAGTTTTATTTGCCTTCTTTTCCCTACTTTTACCTCCTGTCATATACTGAGCTATGTTTCCCAGCCCGCTTGCAATATTCTTTACCATGCGAATAGAAGACGCTTTATACATAATTGGTATGTTCTCCTTACTTAAATTAACAATGTCATGTTTTTCAATTATTTATACTACATTTGATGATATGGACACTTATTTTCTTCTGCTGAGACCATGGTCAAGACAAAAAATCAATGTCCATTAAGTAAAATCGATATTTTCCGCTATAGGGTTTTGTCATGCCTGGAATCTTCTGTTGCACATTGAGCTCTAGGTATTTAGTTCTAATGTCTGTTCTCTTTTTTTTTCTTAGACGTGGCTTCCATAAATTCAGAAACGTTTAGTTGAGGTATAGTTTTCTAAGTGGTTGAATGTTGTTGTAGTTATTTAGCCAACAAAAACAAAAATTGCATTTTAATGCAAGGGATAGTGAATATTTCTATAACCTTGTTTTTCATGATTTGAATCCATAATCTATCCATTTCGAATCGATTCTACCATATGGGGTGATTAGTCCAAAAAAAACATGCATTTCGTATGTTTGCTAGAGCACTATGCTATGACGAAGCAACTCAAGCTTGGAGATCGCAATATATAATTGAACAAGGACTACTCTCTAACAACATCTGCAAATAATTGGCTTTGGGCCTTATGGTTGTTGCGATTCATTGAATTGATTTGTAGCTTTACACGTTTTCACAATGCAACCGCTTTAAGAAAAGCAACTGCACAGACTTTCAACTGCAAATGATGCTAGAGCATTTCAATGTTTATACTGATACTTGCAATATGGTTTTATCTAATAACAACAACAACAAAAACAAAAAACTTGTTTCTAATTGGCAATGCTACATAGTGAATATGTCAAAACCATTTATTCATGGTAATATAGAAGGAGGCCACTTTGAAATGCAATGGCTATGTGAAATATTTAACATTGACATATACATATGGAATGCCAATTTAAAAAATATTATGTCTTAAATTCTATTCGACATTTCCAACAACAAAGATTATCTTCTTGATGCATCATGTTATTGACTCTTTCCATTGTCATTTTAAGCCATTGAAGCAAATACGCTAGGACAATTCAAACTTGTCCAGAGCTACCGCAATAGTAAATGATATCTCTGATCAATCCTTAGACAAATTCAACTGCAAAGAACAACCTACATCAAATGATAAAAAGATATATGAAAGTGAAAAAAGAAAATGCCCTGGTCAGTTCGAGACAAATAGAAAGAGCCGGACAGTAAACAATCTACTTATACCCATCAAAAGAAGAAAACATATGCATGAACATGCCATCATCGAGAATCAAGATGAAAGGACACTGATCCAATCATTGCAAAAAAAAAGGTTTCCTCTCAATCCATAGTATTAAATAATATGTTCCCCTATTGAAAATTCCAAATCTGTATATCGATTGAAGAAGTGAATAAGAAAATAAGGAGCCTACGTGAACAAGGCTCAAAAATAAAAAAATATTAAAAGCAACCAAGGCATATTTAAAAGAAATACAAGTTGTTTTGATCCATGCACTTTCTATGTGCAAGTGAATCCAATTCCGAAAAGAGATTGTTTATATTGACAATGAGATAGTTTTAGCTTTCACATGGGTGTGTGAAAGAAGTTGAGGGTCTCTTTTGGCGTGTTAGATGCAATACAAAATTGAAAAAACAGACATCCATCAACTTGCATGGATATTTTGAGACACTTACACAATGAATTTTGCGATCAGTTAAAAAACAAGAAATGTAGGAAATTGAATGACCTTTTCAAATATATAATCTTTTTCTATTAAAAATGTTGTTAACTATCTAAAGTTAGATATTTTTTAACGAGCACTTTTTATTTTTGGGACAAATTATAAGGTATATGTTTTTGTGGGTGCAGCGTCTGATTGTCTAAATGATGGAATAAGCTTACAAAAACCGGTATACATATAGAGAACATATAGGACTAGTGCACGACTGTTTTTCCAATAATAAAAATAATA
Organism: Pseudotsuga menziesii; assembly: GCA_001517045.1. Taxonomy (NCBI): domain Eukaryota; kingdom Viridiplantae; phylum Streptophyta; class Pinopsida; order Pinales; family Pinaceae; genus Pseudotsuga; species Pseudotsuga menziesii. Next base: position 27,282 of record LPNX011143893.1, read on the forward strand.
TTTTTAATTTTTTTTTAATTATCTAAGAGATCAAACCTAAAAAACGCTACATCAATTGTGGGTGCAGTGTTTGAATGTTTTAATGCAATTATTTGGAACTGGGTTTTTTCTAGCATGTAGACGTTGGTGTTCTTTAGTGTACCATACAATTTTTTTTTTAATGTTTGAGAAACGAAAGAGATATGGACGAAACACTAATAGTGTGTTTTTTGAGTTGAGGAGTGATGGCAAAAGATAAATAAAAATAAAAAAATAAAAAAAAAATTATGTATTCTTGTTAAAATTTACATATTTAGAATCTGCAAAAAAAATCATATCTATTTCTAAAATCTCATAAAAAATGGAGGTGTGCAGCATAATCAGACAAACTGCTAAACAGGAGCATATTGAAAATTTGGATATAATGCTAAATTAGCCATGGTTTATCATACTCCAAAGCATAGGCATGTTGAATCCGAAGCAAAGTACAAAGCAGACAGATAGACATAGGAATTCTATGAAAGCATGGGTGGAGGCTCGGCCTTATCATTTGGAGGGAATAAATTTTTGAATTTAAACATTACGCAAGCGCGATTAATTAAAGCAGAACGCGAGCGCGTTTTGTATAAGAAAAACGTGTGCTCGTTTTATATAAGAAAAACACGAACACATTTTATATAAAAAAAATAGCGTTGTAGTTAACATCATCATCAACACCATTGTCATCATCATCATCATCACCATCGTCGTCATCATCATCTTCTTCATCATCATCATCAACATCGCCATGATCATCATCACCATCGTCATCATCATCATCATCATCATCTTTACCATCATCATCATCATCATCACCATCAACATCATGAACATCATCATCATCATCCTCATCATCATCCTCCTCCTCCTCCTCCTCATGATCATCATCATCATCATCATCACCATCGTCATCAACATGATGATGATCATCATCATCAACATCATCAACATGATCATCATCTTCATCTTCATCAACATCATCAACATCATCATCTTCATCATCATCATCATCAACATCAACATCATCATCACCATCATCATCTTCATCGTCATCATCAACATCATCGTCATCATCATCATTACCATCGTCACCATCCTCATCCTCATCCTCATCATCATCATCACCATCATCACCATCCTCATCCTCATCCTCATCATCACCATCATCATCACCATGATCATTGATCATCGATCATCAACATCACCATGATCATCATCATCATCAACATCAACATCATCAACATCATCATCACCATCGTCATCATCAACATGATCATGATCATCACCATCAACATCATAAACATCATCATCATCATCAACATCATCGTCATCATCCTCATCATCATCCTCCTCCTCCTCCTCCTCATCATCATCACCTTCCTCCTCCTCCTCCTCCTCATCATCATCAACATGATCATGATCATGATCATCATCATGATCATCAACATCAACATCATCAAAATCATCATCGCCATCATCGTCAACATGATCATCATCATCTTCACCATCATCATCATCATCAACAACAACAACAACATCATCATCATCAACATCATCAACATCATCATCACCTTCATCATCAACATGATCATCATCATCACCATCAACATGATCATCATCATCATCCTCATCATCCTCCTCCTCCTCCTCATCATCATCACCTTCCTTCTCATCATCATCATTATCATGATCATCATGATCATCATACTCATGATCATCATGATCATCACCCTCACCCTCATCATCACTTTCATCATCATCATCACCATCGCCATCATCATCAACATCAACATCATCAACATCATCATCACCATCGTCGTCATCATCATCAACATCTTCATCATCATCACCATCTTCATCATCATCATCAACATCATCATCACCATTGTCATCATCATCATCCTCTTCATCATCATCATCAACATCATCTTCATCATTATCATCACCTTCATCATCATCATCAACATGATCATCATCATCACCATCAACACCATGAACATCATCATCACCATCGTCATCGTCATCATCATCGTCATCATCATCACCATCATCATCATCTTCATCATCATCATTAACATCAACATCATCATCACCATCGTCGTCATCATCATCATCATCATCATCATCACCATCAACATAATGAACATCATCATCACCATCATCGTCATCATCATCAACATGATCATCACCATCGTCATCATCATCATCATCTTCATCATCATGATCAACATCAACATCATCAACATCATCATCACCATCGTTGTCATCATCAACATCATCATCATCATGACCAACATGATCATCATCATCACCATCAACATCATGAACATCATCATCACCATCGTCGTCGTCATCATAATCATCATCATCATGAAAATCATCATCGTCTTCATCACCATTAGTATCATCATCTTTGACTTCATCATCATCATCACCATCACCATCATTATGTTCATCATCATCCTCACGGTGAGAGAGGGAGGGACGGAGTAAGGGAGAGAAAGAAACATATAGGGAGGGATGCAAAGAGAATGAGGGAGTTATATTTAGAAAGAGATAGGGGTATGTAGGGATTATTGGGGCTATAGAGAGAAACATTTATATGCATGAAAAGAAGGGAACACTAAAAACATTTGCTTTGTTGCTAACCATAGAAAACATTTGTTTTCTTATGATTTTATTTGTTGCCTTAGCCGTGCACCCACTATATTAATTGTGCTTAAACATATCGCGTGCATGTTTTAATTATACAAATCGCATATGCGTTTTGACTCTATATAAGGCGTACGCGTTTTAGGACTGTAAAAACAATGGATTGTTTTTGTTCGAGAACAACTTCACTCTGTTTTTACGAAAATTCGATTACCGTGCATTTTTTTCAAGAGCACGAGTATGCCTGTGGAAATACTCACAATTTACACATTCTCCATCATTCTTTTTGTTATGCAGATGCAACATTGATGACATCTTTCATGGTTGAGGAGCACACAGGATAAGATATCAAGCTTCAATGCCATTTCATGGTGATGGTGGATATACACAATTGTATAAGAGAATCAGCTTGAGGAACAATTTATGATTTAACTTTCATTTCCTTATTATTCAAGAGAACCAAAGGTAAATTTTCCCATTCATTATTTTTTTGATGGGAAATATGAACAATTGAGAAGGAAGATTGAAGCACCTTGAAGGATCAATAGTTATAAAGCAAGTTAAAGGTTTGAAACATGGGGGATTCACTTGTAGACCAATATCCTAGCACATCAGTTCATATTGCGGGTTTTAAATTTCTTAGAAATCAGGCCAATATATTGCAGGTATTGGGGTGGACGAGAGGTTTAGTGTGGGGGGTTAGGGGGGTTTATAAGGATTAGGGTATAAAAAGGGGTGGTGGGGAGGTTTCATGTATTGGGAGGGGGCTTCAACAAAAAGAGTTTGGACCAATATCTACATAAATTAAGGGTATTCTTTAATATTCCATGATTGCACGTGCTATGTGAGAGGTTCACTAAGTGAATACCCCGTGGTTTGAAAGCTTGTAATTGAGGAGAAACAAAAAGAAACTATATTGAATTGATCATTGTGGTGATGGGCAATGTACATAACTGAGGAAGAAAATCAACAAGGAAGAAGAGACCTCAAGAAGTCATCTAAGAAGAGAAAGAAAGAAAAGAATAGACATGATGAATCGAAGGCTTTCTTTGGAAACTAATCCAAATCCCATTATAGAGGATACGACGGTTCATCTTATTAATCCAGCACAAGAAAAAAGGAAGAATTCACTAGAGGGACCTTCAATTTCCACAATAGTTGTTGAACAAGCACCCCATGGAAGTATTCAAGAAGAAAAACGTAAGTGCTCATTAGGGGATGTTTCAAATCCCACATCAAGTCAAAGTGATAAGTTACCATCTCAAGACGAAGCTCATGAAGAGGCATTATACATAGAGCCTACTGTTGAAGAGGCATTGGACATGGAGAATACTGTTGAAGAAGAAAATATTATTCGGACCATCGATGAGGATGTTGGACTTCCACCATCCAACTACCAGGAAGAGAATGAAGGATAACAAGTTGCTACTGAAACGCCAGAGCGTATTGTTGATGCACTAGATGATAGAAATCCAACCCCCTTACCTCCATTAGAAAGCACACGTCGAAGAACTCCAAAGCGTATACAAGTTGTTGAAGGACTCCTCAATTCCATTGAAGGTACGCTATCTAAACGTAGTGTTGCTTATCAAACTCAACAGATACTAAATAAATATTTTGTTTCTAAATGTGTTGGAGATAAATGCAGATTATTTTTATCATTGTTAAAATCTAGGGACATGAATATTGTTAGGAAATCGTTAGGGATAAAGATGATAAAGACTTCTAGACCAAGTTCTCATATAGTTAAATGGATGGGATCACATATCACTTCCACTTGATCAACGTGCAATTGTTGAGTTAACTCCATTGGAAGAAGACCAATCGTCTATTTCTATAGATTTTGATCATGTATCAGACCTTGTACAACCTAGTATGATGCATTTCCTTAACATTTTTTGTAAAATTTATGTAGTCTTGAAACTCACATTAATGGCCTTCTATCACACAAAAAATATTTGATCATATACCTACAATCATACTATGCAGGACACATATATGCAGTGGTTGGCTCAAAAGATAGTGAATGGGGTGGTGATTACTGGTTGGCACATTGTATAGAGGGAAAGCAAACCCTCATTATGTCCATGACTGATCATGAAAACAACTACTTCCCCATCGGGTCTATGGTTGTTAAAGGTGAATACCTTACACATGACAACAATTCAAGAAAGAAGGGTGTATGTGTTTACACAGATTACAAACCAGGTGCAAGTGTGTATCACTTTACCAACTTAATCATTGGTACAAACCTCCAGGTATGAGCAATGCCTAGCCAAAATTCATCGAAGGTACGCTACTTCTTGCCGGATATAGAGCACGAGAGACTAATGGAGACCATCATTATAAGAGATGATCCGGAGGGCTTGGTTGTATGATAATAGGTGGGATCTAGCATGATGAGGTATGTATCATAATTTTAATTTTCTCATGTATGTTTCTTATGAATATGTCAATTTTGTGTTCTTGATATGCGAAATTTTCGATAATGTTGTTTATAAATATTCCAAAAGTTCTCTTGTATGTCAAGTTAATGAACATGCCAAATTTTACATATGATCAATAAACCATATATATCAATCATATGAACATTTCAAGATTTCATTCACATGATATACATAACATTAGAATACATACATGTACCTCTGTAGGTCATACCTATCAAAGTTCTTTGTAGGCTCTCCTACATGACTAAAACCGTAATTTTTCAAGTAGGTAATATTGTCAATGTTTTCAGCCGATATATACAACGATGATGGAATTTCATCTCATTTTTTTTTATTGAGAAGTTTAATTTCTACTTAAAAGATAATAAAAAATAATAAGAGATTTATTTAACTTTGTTTTTAGTTAATTATGTTTTTTTGAACATTGAAAGTGGAAGAAAATAACCTACTAATATTGACACAAACAATTCAAAAGTAGCATGCTTCAACATTATGCATATGAAGTATTCAAAAGTAACATGTGCTAACATTATGCATGTGAAGTAGGTCAACATCATGCATGTGAAGATATTAAGTGATAAACTTAATAAACAAACAAAATTTGGAACCTCTCATGCTTTTGAAAGGTTAATGTTTCATGTAATGCATAATATAAAATTTTGGGAGGTTGACATGTTGGGTCATTGGTGTTATTGAAATTGTGATATTTTAATTTTCAATTAAAAGATATGATTTTATTAAGGAGTTTAATTTCCAATTAAAAAATAACAATAAACTCATTTACTCATGTTTCTAATTGATCATGTATTATAAAAATACTAAAACAAAACAACATACTAGAAATGACAGAGAACTCAAAAGTAACATTAAGTCTTTGATGCACGGAAAGCCATGCATGGTGGGGATGCGGTTGGCGTTGCCATATTTTCCACGCCCAAACATGCTAGTAGGAGTTGATGGAATACAAAATTGTGGCTCCATGATGTTTTTTGCGCACCGGACCCAAGTCCACCAGGTGTCCCTGAACGGTATCTGGAGGTGACCTGCAACTCACCATCGATCGATGCTCGGGCCTTCGATTGACGAAACATCAATTTCATTGGATTTATGACGTGGGATTTTAGCTAGGTGGGGGCTCTCCCTCCTGTCCATTTCTCGATGACCTCCGTCTATGGTGGTTTCTGAAGATAGGGTTTTGCTCAGTAGGGGACAATGCAGTCACGCCAATGAGGGCCAAAGCTGGAAAGCCACAGACGGTAGGGATTGTGATTGGTGTTTCCATATTTACCATGCCCAAACATGCTAGCAGGAGTTGATGGAGTTCAAAATTGTGGCTCCATGAGGTTTTTTGTGCATCGGGCCCAAGTCTACCAGGTGTCCTTGAACGGTATCTGGAGGTGACCTGCAACTCGCTATAGATCGATGCTCAGGCCTCCGATCGATGAATCGTTGATTTCGTTGTATTTGTGACATGGGATTTTAGCTAGGGGGGTTCTCTCCCTCCCGTCCATTTCCCGGTGACCTCCGTCTATGGTGGCTTTTGAAGCTAGGGTTTTGCTCAGTAAGGGACAATGAATTCATGCCAATGAGGGCCAAAGCTGGAAAGCCACAGATGATGGAGATGTGGTTGGAGTTGCCATATTTCCCGTGCCCAAAAATGCTAGCAGGAGTTGACAAAATTCAAAATTGCGGCTCCATGAGGTTTTTTGTGCACTGGGCCCAAGTTCACTAGGTGTCCCTGAACGATATATGGAGGTGACCTGCAACTCTCCATAGATCGATGCTCAGGCCTCCGATCGACAAACCGTTGATTCCGTTGGATTCATGACATGGGATTTTAGCCAGGGGGGCCTCTTCCTCCTGTCCATTTCCTGGTGACCTCCATCTATGATGGTTTCTAAAGCTAGGGTTTCGCTCAATAGGGGACAATGCAATCACACCAATGAGGGCCAAAGCTGGAAAGCCATAGACGATGGGGATGCAGTTGGCGTTGCCATATTTCCCATGCCAAAACATGCTAGCAGGAGTTGAAGGAATACAAAATTGCGGCTCCGTGAGGCTTTTTGCACACCGGGCACAAGTCCACCAGGTGTCCTTGAATGGTATCTAGAGGTGACTTGCAACCCGCCATAGATCGATGCTCGGGCCTCCGATCGACAAACCATCGATTCTGTTGGATTTGTGATGTGGGATTTTAGTTAGGGGGGGGATCTCCCTCCTATCCATTTCCCTGCGACCTCCATCTACGATGGTTTCTGAAGCTAGGGTTTCGCTCAGTAGGGGACAATGTAGTCACGCCAACAAGGGCCAAAGCTAGAAATCCATGGACGATGGGGATGCGGTTAGTGTTTCCATATTTCCCATGCCCAAACATGCTAGCAAGAGTTGATGAAATACAAAATTGTGGCTCCGTGAGTTTTTTTGCGCATCGGGCACAAGTCCACCAGGTGTCCCTGAATGGTATCTGGAGGTGACCTGCAACTTGCCATAGATCGATGCTTGGGCCTTTGATCGACAAATCATCGATTTCGTTGGATTCGTCACATGGGATTTTAGCTAGGGGGGCCTCTCCCTCCTATCCATTTCCCGGTGACCTTCTTTTATGGTGGTTTCTGAAGCTAGGGTTTCGCTTAGTAGGGGACAATGTAGTCACGCTAATGAGGGACAAACATGGAAAGCCACGAACGGTGGGGATGCGGTTGGCATTGCCATATTTCCCATGCCCAAACACACTAGCAGGAGTTGACAGAATACAAAATTGTGGCTCTATGACGTTTTTTGGACACCGAGCACAAGTCCACCAGGTGTCCTTGAATGATATCTAGAGGTGACCTGCAACTCACCATAGATTGATGCTCGGGCCTCCAATCAATGAAGCATGGATTCCATTGGATTCGTGACGTGGGATTTTAGCTAGGGGAGGGCCTCTCCCTCTTGTCCATTTCCCGGTGACCTCCATCTACGGTGGTTTCTAAAGCTAGGGTTTCTCTCAGTAGGGGACAATGCAGTCACGCCAACGAGGACCAAACTTGGACAATGCATTTCATGCCAATGAAGGCCAAAATTGGAAAACCTTATCCCTAACTAGGGTTTATTTTTTAGAATGCATGGCCAATAACCATAACCCTGCCAAGTAAACCCTAATCTTATCTTACTATCACAACTCAATTCAGAATCAATCTAATGTCCAACTCAACTTTTTCAAATCCGGTGGACTTATGCTTCAAATCATGTTGATTCATGAAGTTGGTTCTTGGTCTTTGGATTGTATTGTAGTTCATTTAATGCTGAGTGATTAGTCATTGGGTGCATGAGGTTTGTTGAATAGTGTTGTTGGTCGTTGATGAAATGTGAAGCATGTATTTCACTTAGTTTAATTAAATTAAACTTGAGCATTGACTTAACTTGTAATTTATTGAATCCAAACTCACAATTTTTAATTAGATATATCCAATTGGTGTGCATGTAGTGAGTTCATTGAAACCTTGAAATACATTGTATTGCACTTATATTTACGCAAGAACTTTGACTTTAGTGTGCATGTAGTGATATCATTGAAACCTTTAAATATAACAGTTTTTTCTTTTGACATAGTGCATTCATAAGTAACAGATAATCCACACAAATCAATACAATAGATTGACACAAGAACAAATGGAAACCAAAGAACAAATTCAAAGTGAAATGTATCATTCATTTATAACTGAAATGTCAATGTACATGTCTCAAAAAGTACATATATATCCAAAAGTACATATATATCCAAAAGTAACCAGAAGAACATGCGTCTCCACAACTGTCCAAGACTATCCAAGCCACATGTACATGTATCCAAAACTATCCAAGACACATGTACATGTAAGTGAAATGTCAATGTACATGTCTCCAAAAGTACATGTATCCAAAATTGTCCAAGCCACATGTACATGTATCGAAATGTACATATCCCATAAGACACATCAAAACTCAAGATTCCTCTTGTTCTTGCTCGAGGTTGATCCTGTAGGCACAAATCTAGGACCAGTGTGCATCTCTGGATCTTGCAAATTAAATATCAATTGTTAATTCAACTAACTATGTACTAATACATTATCTCAATAAAATACCATATCTAAATTAACTCAACAATTATCAAAATGTTAATGGACATTGCATGAAACAATTGGTTATTATGGGACATCTCACCTCAGTGAGAGACTGTGACAAAGGGGATTGTGTTCCTTGTGTAGCAGATGGATTCGTTGGTTGAACATCAAGGATGGTCGCATCCATGGTCGAACCAGAGGGGGCAGGAATTGGTGGTGGTGGTGGTGGCTACAATCACCAAATGTTGAAATAGTTAGACATGTGCATGAATAAACAATAGACAACAATAACACACTATGTCTATATCATGTTCAAATAGTTGTACCTATTTGTGGCTTGTTGTTATTGCAGATACCACATTGACTGCTGCATCAATAACTCCTGCTGTTGGTGGCTACAATCACCAAATGTTGAAATAGTTAGACGTGCATGAATAAACATACGCCAACAATAATAAACTATGTAACGATCATGTTGACATAGTTGTACCTCTCTGTGACTTGTTGCCATTGTAGATGCAGCAATGACTGCTGCATCAACCATCCCTGTAAGGTTTTCAATAGTAAAGTATGGCTCTTGATGCAGTAAACATGCAAAACAAACATTAACAAAACATTTTATGCACTGGATTTCAATTTAACCAAGAAATATCATCGAAGGATATACATTACCATGGTGTCAGTAGCTCCATGTTCGTGGACAACTGGACTCTTGCTAGGAGTTGGCCGCCTCATATACACATGACCCTTGTTCACATATGGCCTAGTAGGAGATACAACTCCAGAAAATGGTCTAGGTGTTTCGGTTGGTGCCTATAGTCAACAAGAGTTCATGTAGTTAGACATGTGCATGATTCAACGAACATACATGTATTTAAAAAATGACATTTTTAAATGTTTAAAATGTTTACCTCCATCACTGCTTTCCCCCATGAAGGATCTGGCATCTGCCAGTTTAATAATTGTAATTATTAGACCGCAGATAGCATTAGTGAACTAACATGTACAATGTGTGGAAATTAACAAATTAATAAGTATTAAAAAAATGACATTTTTAAAATGCTTACCTCAGTGTGAGATACGACAATGGGTGCTCTATGAATCTCTCCAGCAACCAAGGGATCAGTGGATGGAATGCCATGCCCAGATATTTCCTTGGTTGATACGACCATGGATTCTACCTCGATCACTGCTTTTCCCTGTGAAGGATCTGGCATTTGCAAGTTTAATAATTGTAAATATTATACCGTAGATAACATTAGTGAACTAACATGTACAATATGTGGAAATTAACAAATTAACAAGTATTAAAAAACTGAAATTTTAAAATTTTTACCTCGGTGTGAGATACGGCAATGGGTGCTATAGGAATCTCTCGACCAACCAAGGGATCAGTGGATGGAATGTTATGCCCCTCTGTAGAGTGTGGAACATGGAACTCTGGGGCATCGCTGCTGGCATAAAGCATCAATTGCAAGTTCACAAAATTAATATATTAGCTCAAACTATACATACGTGTACAAAGAGGAAAATAAATGAAGAATTTATTACAATTGACCATATACATACATCACTCAAAAACCCACTGAAGACAACATCTGACGAAAGACCATAGCAGGGATGACCACACGATGTGCACTTGTGAGGCTAAAAAGTAGGCTGGGAATGTGATGATGGTGTTGCACTAGTAGATGGTCCTGCACTAGATGGGGATACTGCACTAGTGGGTGGTACTGCACTAGAAGATGGTCCTGCACCATGATGACCTGGTGTATGTACCACACCAGCGAAATATGTCCCTTCCTCACCCATATGTTGAACCATAGTGTTATGACGAACAACTTCCCGTGCCAAAATCAAATATGCATCATGTGTCTGTGGAATAACATGATGTACAAGTGGGACATCTGGCCCAGGCAACTTCTTGCAAGGTGCAAGGATAGGGAGATCAACGTCTTGAAGCCTGACATTGGGTCAATTTTGGGGAATCCCCCCATTGATCCCCTGAAACAGAAATATATCAAAATAGTTTACGTGTTTACCCAACACGAACTCTGCATACATCTTCTGAAGGAAATACAGGGGGATTTCCTTGTTGTTGTGTGGTGGCATATCAAAAACCATATATCATCTGTCCATCCAGTTAACAACAATCGCTGATATGTGCACCACTCGATAAAGATATGTGGCCTATTTGCATTTGGGATTTCCCTTGTGCGAGGGTCCCTAAGTGATGGAAATATATGCTCTTTGGTAATTTTCATCTTTTTTATTGCATTGTAGCCAAGCCCATCAGTGTACTCTTGTCTTTTTCTTTCTCTATATGATGTAATATCATATAGTATGTTGCTTGACAATGTAATAGTCTTAGCAATTGCATCCAAAGTGGATGCAAGTGAACGTCGAATCCTATCACCACCACTAAAAGCAGTACTAAGTTCTCTCAACTGGGCAAGCTCAATCAGTATTTAAGCATTTGTGTCCATAGCTGCAACTGCAATAAAAAAATCAATAAGGAAATTGTTAGAAACATATACATGGTATATAATGACATCTCTTGAAAATTGAAAATGTAAATTAAAGAAAACTCAATTAATAAATTTAATGGCATTCACTTACATACATTTAATACTTAAAATTAAACATTTAACAATTAAATAGTTAGTTTCATTCAACTTCTTTCTAGAAGTTAAGGCACTTCTTCACCCTCATTGGTGACTTTTCCATGCACACTAGGGTTTAAACTTCTTTGAATTTAGGAGTGCTATTTTGACATGTTTTGGCCTTTACATCCATTTTATATGTAAAAGAAAGGGGCAAGGGACTATTAGGACATGTGAGGCAAGAAAAGGGGTGATACAGGGCTGCCACCATATCCTCTAAATATAATTGACTCGATCATGGTTGGGAACACTCTCACGATGCACTCTAGGTAGTTCATGGGTGTTCACCATCCGGTTTTGTATAAACATGGAAACCAACCAAAAGTTACATGGAAAAATCAAGAATTTGTGGACTGGACTACAATTGGTTGTAGATGAGCTTAGAGACTCGACATGTAGAAATATATTACCCATTGTTTTTTATATTTTAAAAAATGGTTGATAAACCTAGTGATGCAGGGGCATAGACTGTTTGAGTAAAGTCCTTTATGTCTTTGCTAGATCAAGGGATCTTAGGGAGACCTAGGGTCTCACATGTTTCTAATTTTCTTTATTATGTTTATAGGATAAAAGAAGAAGAATTCATGTTCTTGTGTTTGCTAACATGGGTTTCTTACACCTTGTGCCTTATACCGTATTTTTATGTTAGTTATACCAATTGGTGTGTAATATATAGGGCTTCTATTGTAATTGGAACATAAGCTAGCTTGTCCATTACTCTCTCTTGCATATTGTGGAGAATTATGAGTTATGTGTTGTTTAGAACCCTACTTAGTAGTAATTTTGTGTCTCTCTTATAGTATTTTTGTTCCTTTTTGTTTATGCCTCTCAATCTCATTATGATGTGGGCTTTGTATCTTTCTTTGTCTTTAATTTGAATGTAGATATATATTGTTTTTTTTATTGTTAAAACCCTTGGCTTATAATTTTAGCCTCCTTCCACACATACTCTATACTTGTGTTTGTTTTATATATTTCTAGCCTTTTGGAACATTGAATATCTATTAGACATGATGTTTTTGTTTCTTATAGTCTCTTTTAGTTTGATGTGTGAAAAATACGTTACTTGTATCCATCAAACATTAGCTTGGGAGTTGTTGGGTTGATTATTCTATTAAAAACAATATTCTAGGTTTAAAATTGACAAAAAAAATGCTTTGGGTGATTGAATTACCTGGTTGGATGATAATTCACCGATGGAATCTCCTCCCCTCCTAATAAATCAGCTCCTCCAACAATCCCAAGCACCTAATTTGCTCCAAAACGCTCCAAATCACCGCTGGTTTCGCGTTCCTGATAGGTAGAATAGGCTGTGGGTTTCGGGCCTGTCTATATAAATTAATTTTAGTTTTCCAAATCACGTACGCGTTTTAGAACTACATATCACGTATGCATTTTGTAGTTATATAACACGTACGTGATATGGATTCCTATCCTACATGTCCCATGACATGTCAGGCTCGGGTTGAAACATAGCAAGTGCTATGTAGCAGAAACGTGTTCTATTTTTTGGTAACGTGATCGTGTTTTTGAAAACTAGGATTTCATCTAAAAGGTCCCTCATCTTCTTGCACTGACCCACATCTATTCTAGGCAAGCAAAATCCAACTAACATTGATTCTGATAACGTGATCTATAGGCAATGAAAAACATCAATACTAACCAAGAAAATTCCTCTATTTGCAACACTCATGCAAATTCACTGCAACAATATCATAATCTTGGTGTGCACTCTTACTCAGTTGGAAGAAAGACTTGTTTCACGGTTCACCAAGAGTTGATTTCGCACAAATAAGGAAACTTGGATATAGATGATCACAACTTGGGATTACTAGAATAATTATAAATGTACCCTTCGACTTGGATAAAGTGTAGACTCCATTACATAGAAATCTATCAGATTCCACAATAGTTGTTGTCATGTTGAAACGTAAATTAAAATACAAAAACATCTGTGTCTGGAAATGTACACCCAAATTTTTTCATGACTTCTTTGCATGAATTATGCAATACAATACTTTGCAAAAATGAAAACATTATTATTGTAATGACCCAATTTAAAAACTCCAAACAAAGACAGAATTTGGGGTAAAATTGTATTGACTTGTCTTGACTCTAGGGCTTTGAATGACACAATAGGGTTTCAAATTTGGTAAAGACTAATATGGTGAGTCTCAGGAGCACTCAATGGAATCTCTGGTCAGTTTAGAACATGTTAGAGACATATGCAACTAGATTTTGTTCATTGGAAAAAATGAGAAAATTACTAGTAAATTGTGGCTAAATTCCCCCTAGGGTGTGAGCATGAATGACTTCCAAACTCATGTGCGACCCTCCAAAATTGACAAAAAAAGTATGGGTACTGATATTAAACTTCATTTTCTATAATTATGTGTGGAAATAAGTTCTCCAAATAGAGCTATAAATCTTCACATTCAAATGCATATTTTTAGTGCTATTGCTTAAGGGAAATGACGGTGAAAGCTTAATTTCGACTCATAAAATGTATAAAAAATGATTTAGAACATAGAATGAGGGTTATAGACAATCAACAACACATAAATACCCTACTCAACAACATTTAATATCAGAACAAGTCCTCAATACAAATCAGATAAACTACTCCTTTGAAAAGGAAACCAATACATGGAAACTAGTCAAACCATAGCTTGGAAATGTGGACATTTTTACATATGTATTTATGCTAATTTGACTACAGAGAGTATAAGGAACATATTTCAGATACAAACATCATTCACCTATTCTTGGGCATCAACTTAACTCAACAAATCGCAAGCATATTTCAAACTAGTGTGCCTTCATGTGGAAACATCGGGATTGAGAGGTAGGGAAGGAGAGAATGGGGAAAAGAGATAGATATCAAAATGTATCAGCCTCCTCTTTGAGAGTTCATGGTTTTCTCTCAAACAACCAATTTGTATGAGAATCTATCTCCCTCAAAATTGGCTCACTAGCAAGGAGAGTGAGAACTCACCATGTAATGGACAAGCTAGTTCCTTCCAAAATGCCAAAGGAAAATTCTAAAAAATGTCAAAAGTAGTTCTTCTTCCTCATGAAATCTTTTTATAACTCTTCTAAGGTCCTCCAAGGTTGAAATCCCTCCCATAGGATTCCTCCAATTCATCCTTGATGTTTAGTAACCCCTATGACACTTGTCCTTCTCCTCATCCCCCAATCTTCCTCCATATTTGAATTGTTTCCACCAAGCTCAAAGTGCACCCTCTTGGTGGCTATTTTTGGCCTTGACATTTCAGATTGTCATAGGTCTAGGTACACTCTAGGTATGAAATTTGTAAGTTGACATATATACACATTTCTGAGCCTAATTATCCATGAATAAGTTCTTCTAGTATTGTTGCAAATCTATTATTTGTTAGGATTATTAATCATCCCTTGAACATACTGTCTATTAGATTATTTAACCTAACTTAGGAACCTTAATTAATTAATTGGGTCCACTAGTACCATTGGGTAAATCTGGACTAATGGGGCCACATGTATCAGTTACTGAAGTGTGCGGAACACTGCTAGAGGTTAACTATCACTTACTGCATGTGCATGCATAAATTTGGGAACATCCTAGACCAATCCCTACATTTTAGGAGCCACTCAGAGTCCCGGCATCAACCTACTTCAGTTAGTTGGAGTTAGTACTAGTTAGTACTAGTTAGTATCAGTTATCCCCCAGTTACTTTCAGTTAGCTAATGTGAGCTTTGCATGGATAATGCAATATTGCATGTGGAGTAAGTGCCCTTCTCCACCTACCACACTTAGTTGCACTGAGTTAACTAGTTGTCACTGATTGCTTGAGTTGTTGGAAATCTAGGAGTTGATATTGTAACACCAAATTTTATTATTATGATTGATACTGTAAATTCCTGAGTAATACTTGTTCGATTCATGTGTGGCTTGTTTTGTTCAGTTTGTATCTTCATTCTCCATCTATTTACTGCAAACATTATTAGAACTATCTACTTGAAGAGCTAAATGGCATTTAAATTCTAATGTTTGAAGCAAACAAAGACTTCTAAACCCACATGATTCACATTTTAACCCAAATGATTACTCAGTTGAATAATCAACCAATGGAAAATAATTCCATATTGGAAATATTAAATAAATATTAAAGATGAATGAATATAAAAGATTACAAGGTGAGTGCCATATATATATTAATTGTAAAGGCACTTTGGATACCATCCATGAAAGGATGCGTCATTTTAGAATAGTTTACTAATAACCATTTATTAATTATTAATTAATAATATCAATATATATTAACATTAATTAATTATATATATATATATATATATATATATATATGTTGTTTCTTGTTATTATTTAAGTTTGTTACATTGCCTTCCAGTTCATTCAGAGAAACCTTGAATATGGATGGATAAAAGCCATTGTGAGGTCAAAGACCTAAATTCAAGGAAACCTTGAACATGTTTTTTAACTTATGTTTTTTTACATTTCCCCTTTTATTTCTTTTGTTGATAATTCTTTTTTTTTTGCTTTTTTTTATTCTTCATTTTTCCCTCTCGTTCTTGCTTCATATTTGGAGTGGAATTAATACTTCTTCAATGAAATTCAAATGGCCAAAGGCCAATTTTTGGTCAAAAACCAATTTTTACCAGAGAAACTCTGAATATGGATGGCTAAAAGCCACTGTGAAGTCAAAGACCTAAATTCAAGGAAACCTTGAACATGTTTTTTAACTTTTCTTTTTAACTTATGTTTTTTTTTATTCTTTATTTTTCCCTCTCGTTCTTGCTCTGATACCACTTGAAGCAGACAAAGACTTCTAAACCCACATTATTTGCATTTTAACCCATAATGATTACTCACCTGAATAATCAACCAATGGAAAATAATTCCATATTGGAAATATTAAATAAATATTAAAGATGAATGAATATAAAAGATTACAAGGTGAGTGCCATATATATATTAATTGTAAAGGCACTTTGGATACCATCCATGAAAGGATGCATCATTTTAGAGTATTTTACTAATAACCATTTTTTAATTATTAATTATTAATATCAATATATTTTAACATTAATAATTAATATATATATATATATATATATATATATATATATATATATAGTTTCTTGTTATTATTTAAGGTTGTTACAATATTATTCACACTTGTAAATTTTTTGACTAAATGCACACCAAAGAAAAACTATGCCTGCTTGGAGAAACATTCTTAAGGGGAATGCTTCAGGTAAAAAATTGGAAATATTAAACTTCTAAAAGGTGAGGATATAGTCTACTTGGAGAAACATTCTTAAGGGGAATACTTCAAGTAAAAAATTGGAATTATTAACCTTCTAAAAGATGAGTATTAATAATAGAAAAAGACTCTCCTATTTTATTCATTGAATTTGACAAAGAAATTAGGTATGTGCATGCATTTTACTCAAGCAAGTCAATTTTAGATTGATTCACTCAAATGCACGCTCAACATGCATTACAAAGTCAAATTCATTGATTCAAACCATAGAGTGTCTATTCAAGCATAAAAAACCTAAATAGTAGTTTTCAAAGTTTAAATTTTAGACATAAAAACTTATGCTTTGCAAGGAAACTCCAAATTTATGTGTTTTCCACATGGTAAAAATCAGGGTTGAGTCCCTCGAGGAAATGCATACACTGGCATGCATTTCATGTTATATTGAATAAATTACACTATAACCTAGACATGCCAACATTTTCTACAAACTCTTGTACCCATTTCTGTAAATTGTATGATCTACAGTAAAATCCAAGTCATTCAAAACAACAATTAATAGTATTTTCCAATTTTTCATGGCAAGAACCAGAAATGCACACCAATGCCAATCGAAGTAAACTAACGAAAATAGTATGCCTGCTTGGAGAAACATTCTTAAGGGGAAAGTTTCAGATAAAAAATTGGAAATATTAAACTTCTAAAAGGTGAAGAATAAAAAAAAAATGTCTCTCCTTGTTTATTCATTGAATTTGACAAAGAATATAGGCATGTACGTGCATTTTACTGAAGCAAGTCAATTTTGGATTGCTTCACTCAAATGCACGCTCAACATGCATTACAAAGTCAAACTTTAAAAGTTTAAATTTTAGACATAAAAACTTATGCTTTGCAAGGAAACTCGAAATTTATGTGTTTTCCACATGGTAAAATCAGGGTTGAGTCCCTCGAGGAAATGCATACATTGCCCTACATTTCATGTTATATTGAATAAATTGCACTATAACATAGACATACCAACATTTTCTACAAACTCTTGTACTCATTTCTGTAAATTGTATGATCTACAGTAAAATTCAAGTCATTCAAAACAACAATCGATAGTATTTGTCGGTTTTTCATGGCCAAAACCAGAAATGCACACCAATCCCAATCAAAGTACACTCTAGGTATGAAATTTAGAATTAGGAATATATACACATTTCTGAGCCTAATTATCCATGAATAAGTTCTTCTATTATTGTTGCAAAGATATTATTCACATTTGTAAACTTTTTGACTAAATGCACACCAAAGGAAAACTATGTCTACTTGGAGAAACATTCTTAAGGGGAAAGTTTCAGGTAAAAAACTGGAAATATTAAACTTCTATGTGAGGAATAATAAAAAAAATCTCTCCTATTTTATTCATTGAATTTGACAAAGAAATCAAGCATGTGTGTGCATTTTACTGAAGCAAGTCAATTTTGGATTGCTTCACTCAAGTGCATTCCCAACATGCATTACAAAGACAAATTCATTGATTCAAACCAGAGAGTGTTTCTTCATGTATAAAAAACCTAAACAAGCTTTCAAAGTTTAAATTGTAGACATAAAAACTTATGCTCTACAAGGAAACTCCAAATTTATGTGTTTTCCACATGGTAAAAATAGGGGTTGAGTCCCTTGAGGAAATGCACACATTAGTCTGCATTTCATGTTATATTGAATAAATTGCACTATAACATAGACATACCAACCTTTTTCTACAAACTCTTGTACTCATTTCTATAAATTGTATGATCTATAGTAAAATGCAAATTATCCAAAATAACACTGTTGATAATATTTGGCAATTTTTCATGGCCAAAACGAGAAATGCACACCAATGCCAATTGAAGTACACTCTAGGTATGAAATTTGGAATTTGGAATATATAGACATTTATGAGCCTAATTATCCATGAATAAGTTCTTCTAGTATTGTTGCAAAGCTATAATTCACACTTGTAGACTTTTTGACTAAATGCACACCAGAGGAAAACTATGCCTGCTTGGAGAAACATTCTTAAGGGAAAAGTTTCAGGTAAAAAATTGGAAATATTAAACTTCTAAAAGGTGAGGAATAATAAAAAAAACACTCTCCTATTTTATTCATTTAATTTGACAAAGAAATCAAGAATGTGCCTGCATTTTACTGAAGCAAGTCAATTTTGGATTGCTTCATTCAAATGCACGCCCAACATGCATTACAAATCCAAATCCATTGATTCAAATCATAGAGTGTATGTTTAGGCATAAAAAAACATAAATAAGCTTTCAAAGTTTAAATTTTAGACATAAAAACTTATGCTCTACAAGGAAACTCCAAATTTATGTGTTTTCCACATGGTAAAAATCAAGGTTCAGTCCCTTGAGGAAATGCACACTTTGACTTTCATTTCACATACCAACCTTTTGTACAAATTCATGTACTCATTTTTGTAAATTGTATGATCTACAGTAAAATCAATGTCATCCAAAATAACAATTGATAGTATTTGTCAATTTTTCATGGCCATAAATAAAAATGCACACCAATGCTAATCGAAGTACACTTTAGGTTTGAAATTTGGAGTTTGACATATATACACGTTTTTGAGCCTATTATACATGAATAAGTTCTTCTAATATTGTTGCAAAGCTATTATTCACGCTTGTAAACTTTTTGACTAAATGTACACCAAAGGAAAACTATTCCTGCTCGAAGAAACATTCTAAAGGGGGAAGTTTCAGGTAAAAAACTAGAAATATTAAACTTCTAAAAGGTGAGAAATAATAAAAAAAGCACTCTCCTATTTTATTCTTTGAATTTCACAAAGTAATCAAGCATGTGCATGCATTTTACTCAAGAAAGTCAATTTTGGATTGCTTCACCCAAATGCATGCCCAACATGCATTACAAAGCCAAATTCACTTATTCAAACTATAGAGTGTCTGATTAGGCATACAAAAACCTAATTAGACTAGTATAGTCTTAATTTCAGACATTAAAGCTTCTGTTGTGAAATAAGAATGCATCCAACATTTGAAATGAGAACACAACAATTGTAAATGTTGGTTTCTTGTTCACGGGCATCATAGTTTCTCTAGTAAATCTTGTATTTATAGAATTTTGGCATGACATTGACAACTTAGAAAAGAAGTTGAATTGGATAGTTGTTTGGAAACCAATCTCGTGGCTTTGCAAGTTTGTATCATCTATATCTTTTTTATTAAAATATAAATCATCATCCTTCCTTATAGAAATAAATAAATGAGAACATAACATATATAATGCATTCCTAGGAAAAAAATAGAGATAATACAAAAATATAATGAGATCGATACTCAAGAAAGTTTTAAAAGGGGCCCAAGAGCATTTTTTAGTGTATTATGCTTTCATTACAGAGCAGAGGGCTAGTTTAGAGTTGAATCAGTAACATCAAACAACTCCTTCAATAATAATTGTCCCTTCTACCTATTACATTCTATTTATTTAGAGAGAAACAGAAATATTGATTCACCCTTGAGCCAACCCGTCCTCTAATACACTTTCCTGGCTACAAACGAGGATACCAACTATTGTGGAACAAGGCTAACACGATAGTGCAACACAGGAAAAAAAACAGGGCTGAAGTGGACATGTATCAACACCAGGGGTAGAAAGGAGTGTAAGAGGAAGTTGCATTCCAGTTATCTAGCTGGGAGATGTGAGCGGAGAAGAATTACAATAGTGATACACATTGCATGAGAGGTCTCAGAGGAAGAAAATGGAAATTCCAATGAAAGAATAAAATGATAAGTAAGAGATAAATGTTGAGACAAAAATGGCTCAAGGGAAAACAACATGCAATACTCATCTGGTATGGACACATTAAAAGATGGAGTTGAAGAAATCAATCCTGTTATGCCACTGAGATAGAATGATTGGGTTTTTTAAGAGGGATAGGATGTTGACTCAGTGCATGAAATAATTCATAGAGTGATGGGAAAGGACTGCAAAATTAACATAAAACCAATAAGATGGAAAGGAACTGCTAGTGAAATCCATCAAACCTAGATTAGACAGTCTTCAATTCTTTCCAATTCTAACCATTTCACTTATACTATCAGTGAAATCAAATTTACACACATCTATGACCATACTGGACAAAAAGTAACAAACATAGAGAATGGAGTCAATACATATCCTACTAATAACAGTGACCCCTATTTATCAATCTTCCATAAGAAGCAACATGATTGGTAATTGAATGCAGCTGCTAGGAAGAAATCAATGGGGTCAAGCCAAATCTGGATATGTGTATTGTGTTGTCCCTTTGAATAATTGAAAAGTGGGAAAAAGTGGTTAATCATGAGGAAATTTTGAGTTCACATCTCAGTGATGCAATCATTCTCAAAGCCCTCAGAATCGGACTTGATTTAGGTTCATCAAATCATAGAATTTGATGGTCTGTAGAACATGTTTTCCTTTTTAAGTGACATATTTGACACCCATTTGAAAATTCTGAACGTATATGATAGGTATGGAAAATAAAAAACCGCCATATACAGGTTTACATGATTAAATGACATATTTGACACTCAATTAGTTCAAGACGCCTATGACAGGTTGGGGTATGGGAAAATGAAAACTACCATTTAGAATTTTAGAAAATTAGATGACTAGAAAAACTGTAAATTATTTTCATAGTTATACTGGCCCCTTATAGACTGTCGAAAAATGATATTCATAAATTACTACAATCCATAATGGGACTTTCTACCATGGATTACATTCCCTACCTTAAGCACATTGTCAATTTGTCATCATCAGAAGATTGAGAAGTACTTTTCCAACTGGAAAAAAATCCAGAAGACTTGATTATTTAGAATGAGGTAACTTCAATAAAACCAAATATAAATAAAGTACCTGGTGTATATTCAATGGCAGACTGTAGTATATATTTCTTAGCAATGGAAGATTGCAGTATACTTTTCTTAACAATGGAAGACTACAATATATTTTTTTTAACAAATCCAGGCTAATGAGTTGTTTAAGTAACTCTCTCAATTCCATCCATGGAATTTTTTGAAGTTACTTGCCAAATTAGAGATCAGATTGGACAGCTTGATTCACAAATTCAAAATAATTACGCACATACATCTTAATTCAATTACTAGGTACATAGTTAAGATGTAGGTACATAATGTGAATCAAGCTTGGTTTAATAATCTTCCAGGAGGTGCTTATTTAATGTGATGTAGAATCTAGAGATTTGTAACATGCTCTTAACCCATCTTCAGTAAAAAAAATTGGTTCCTAACTCATGTTCAACCTGTGTGTGACCCAACTTATTGCTCAGAAGCTGACATGATATCTAATTGTCTGGCTAAATATTTTTCTGTTTTCTAACTCATCCACCGTATTTCCAATAAAAAATAACATTCATTGGTCCATGCACAAAATTCCAACCAATAAAAAAAAAACCTTAAAAGTGTCTTTTCTAAATAAAATCATCTATGGCCATTATTCTTAATCAAATAGGATACACACTAGAGTTAGATAGAATGTTATAGTTCTTGAATGCAACCTCTTCATGGAATGTCACATCTCTACTGACTTCAATGTGTCTTTCACTTGGTAAATATATTATGTAGGCTTTGGATGATTCATTATAACCAATCAAATATTCCTTTCTTCCATGATGGATCCATCTTTGTCCTCTTCTCTTTAGGTACTTGAATGTAAATAGGATAATCAAATATATATGGGAGTCTTCTCTTCCATAATAGCATTAGGGATTCTATTTTGGATATGTATAGCATTCTTGGAGGCTTCTTCCCATAGAAACATAGGAACGCCTCGATCTGCTTCTAGAAGCTCCTCGCTTCAAAGAATCCTGGTTTCTTCCGATATATGCCATTGGAATGGCTCCAGATTCAATACTTGTCATTCTCCTCTTGTAGGTCATAACATATGGCCTTTCCCTAGAATCCAAATTTAGTCAAGTGATTAGAAACCTTGCATAATCCATTCATTTCAATGCAATGACAAATAACTCACATAGTTTATGTAAACATTTTAACCATTGTTTCAACACAACCTCTATCCATATCTCATGGAATTTTATGGAACACTATAGGAAACTCACTCAATCATAACATGTACTATATGATTTTTACTATTCATTAATAAAAGAAAAACTATAACATATGTTCATCATGTTATACTATAACATACTTCCTAATTCTAGGAATACATATATGCATATAACTACAACGACGAATATATTAAAAAACATTTAGATCTAATTTATAAGAGAAATTGACAGTCAAATACAAATACTTATCTTTTTATTTTTTTGTGGGATCCCTCTTGATCTATGCTTCCTTACAGATATTACTAGAGTCTC
Organism: Pseudotsuga menziesii; assembly: GCA_001517045.1. Lineage (NCBI taxonomy): Eukaryota > Viridiplantae > Streptophyta > Pinopsida > Pinales > Pinaceae > Pseudotsuga > Pseudotsuga menziesii. The sequence continues at coordinate 50,802 of LPNX011143893.1, forward strand.
TAGGTATTCATACATCATCGATGACAATCTCCTCATCTAGATATTATGCAATCCTTGGTGCACTAAAGGAAAAACTCTTTTCGGCATTCATCATCTTCTACATCGGATGAATTCTTGCTTGTAGGTTCACCTTCTATAGTGGTAGAACCATGGAACCTACCATTGAAATTTCCTCTTTGATTTTCCTTGCACTCCTTTACATAGTTTCTCTTCTTGTTTCAATTGTACAATCTAACCTTTGACTTATCAAAATATTTGTTGCATACCTTCTTCTTTGGATGTGAAAACTTCCTTTGAGAGAGTTGTTTATTTCCTGTCTTAAACCTTGCCATAAGATAAAGGTTTGCTTCTTTAATGGAGACATTTTTGCTTTGCATTTTCCTTTCCTCTTGGAGACAGTCATGCCACAACGTCTCAAATTTAGGTTGCAACTCTTGGCCATAAACAATAGCTAAGAATGTCCCCCATGAGGATGGGAGTCCATAAAAAACATTTTGAATGAGATCACCTTATTACACCACTACTCCAATGCTTGTAAGTTGACATCTTACTTGAGAGATATTTGTGAATAAGGAGTCCATGGTCTCATCCTTCTCCATATTTAGGGTTTGAAGCTTGTTCTTCAATGCTCTCTTTTGAGTCAAAGCCTTCTTCTCATAGATATTTGTCAAAGTATCAAAACATTCATTTGCAGTATTCAAAGGAGTAACCATAGGCATCAAGTTGTCCTTCACTAAATCATATCTGATCCATTTGGATTTAGCTTGGTTCTTCTTGAAGGTAGTGTTCCCTACATTAGATGTAGGATCCTCCACCACATTGGATACATAGCTATCCAAGTCATGTTCTTCCAGAATGTTCAAAACCTTGTTCTTCCAAGTGTTGAAATTCGAGGTGCATTCAAATCGGTCTTTTGGTCTAACTGAAATTGATGCCATTGTCTTCAAGCACTATGCTCAACTTCTCAGGATCTACGTAGGCTCAACATTGCTTGTCAAACTTAGATCCTTCATGACCTGATATTTGATACCATGTTGAATTTTGGTTGAGCTTTGATCTTTGACTCTTTAAGTGGGGAAATAATGAATACTTGAAATCAATGAACCATTCATACACAAACATTCAACCATAACATAGGGTGTACCCCGGGGAAACCCCTCAAAACAATGAGGATGAAAAACCCTAGCAAATATTCTCAGTAAAATAATAATAGATAATATATAATGTATTTTACAATATCAGATTTCTTTCAGCACCCCAGGTGCAATATAAGAGGCAACAAACACCCCAGGTGTAGATACCGAGCAATAGAGAAGAGAGATCAACCATATGAACTTTGTAATGTGTCCAACACATTAATAACTCACAAAAATAAATATCATGCAAGAAGTAGTGACTCACAGCATGGGGAATTAGGCTCACATGTAAACTATAGCGAATTCTCATCTTGGACAATTGCTTTGCACCTTGGTTTTTTCAATCTTGCATACACAATGTGCCATGCCTTTCATCCTTGACATTAAATCATGCTTAACTGAATACAGGATGGACTCACCTTCTAACTAGATGTAGGATCACTTAATTAGGATGATAACTCAAGTGCCATCGTGCAATAGTTGTAACTCAAGTGCCATCTTTTAGTTTAACTACAGTGTTGTATTTTAGTTTAACTAAAGTGTGTTCATGCAAAACACTTTAGTTAACTAGTTCATTTTTATTAACACTTTAGTTAACTATTCTTAACTAAAATCATGTTGATTGATTTACTGAAGTGACCACTATGAGTTATCATTTAGTTAATTAAGGCATACGATGTTACTTTAATTGAATCTTAACAAATTGAGTTCACTTTAATCAACTGAACTCTTCTCATGAGAAATTTTGAATTCTCTTGTTCTTTATGATATGTATCCTTATCTCTTATCTTATCTGCATGGTCAATATGTGCTAACTTTAATTTATCTATCATATCATATTATACTAATAAGAATATTTTTCAGATGATGTGATCATATTATATTACTCTTGGACCAACTGACCATACGCTAAAGTAATTCTCTCTAGAGGTGGTCAATCTCTAGAGGAGACTTAATAACATCCAATGACCATGGTTAGTAATACATCACACAACAATAATGCTTTGACATGTAAAGCATCACCTCTACGCTGGAGCTCCATCTCAACACATGAGGATCCAAATTGACACACAAGTCCTTAGCCTTGTCCAACAAGATTGTACAACATCATCACTTTGACATATCAAAGTATTCACCTCAACACATGAGGAATAAACTTTTACATTGAAGACTTAGTCATTCTTGAGTCCAACCAAAAAGATTACTCCAAGTTCCTCAGTGCAACTCAGGATCCCTACCTCAACACATGAGGCCCAATATGGACACGTGATTGGATTAGAGATGACTTTTGATGTTCTAACTTTAACACAAAAATCCCAACCCAGGTGAAGCTTAACAAAGGTCTCTAAAGCTTGATCCCTAGAGCACATGCTTTCCTAGAGAAACACAATATCAAGATTGCAATATTCCAAGAAACGTTTGAGGGCCCTAATTTTGGGGGGGGCCTGGAAATCCCTAAGGTGGAAAGAAAGAACAAGAATTAAGAACCCTTGGGTAAGGGTGTCAATGCTCTAAGTTCCTAAGGGTTTGAGGGGGGTGGAAACAAGTTACCATACTTGGTGTCCTCCTTAATACCAACTGAGAGAGGAGTGTAATGACCCTTTATATTCCCTACCAATACCTCTGAAGAAGGAGAGGGACCTATCGATTATTTATTCTTGTTTTCCTTCCAATAGTCACATTTTGGTGTATGATAGAGGCAATGGGAGTGACAGAAGATTTCCTGAAAAGTTTATTAGAGAAAATTGGTAAGGGGGATTTAAAAGAAACATCTCTGAAAGAAGGAGACTCTAGGGGACTCATTGACAGGGAAGGTAGAGCAAAAAACCATACCCCCTCTCCCTTAGAATATAAATACTTAGATAGAGGAGGAAACTCTACTAGGGAAAGACTAGACAATTTAACAGACTTCTCCACATATCCATAAAGAATAGTAGGAGAGGACGGTCAAGAAAAATCATCCAGATCCACTAGCAGAACATGAGAAGTCTTATCCAAGCCCCCCACCCCAAAAGGAGACTTAGTCTAAGGCAAAGTGGAGTGATCCATTGGGGAAGAATCTGAGACTATTTGGGTATATACAGAGGCTCCATCCATCAAGAGGGAGGGTCAATAATTGTGTTATCCACCGTGTATCCACTATCAAGCATAGACCACATCCTTAACCAAGACACATCCTCCACCGAATCAATGAAATGAAGTTCAATTTTGGAAAGACCTTCATAAAAGGTAAGGGAGTTGCTTTGTGGAATACCTTTTTTCGGAACCTCGAACGATTGAGGAACAATGGATGGCAATGAACATGAAAATACCTCCCTCACAGGAAGTTCATAATCAAACTCAAAGTCTAAAAAAGCAACCCCCTGTAGAAGTTTTGGGCATTTATCCTTGAGGTGGCCCATTTCCCTACAAAAATAACATCTGGAGGGCACCTTAAGGCAATCCAACCACTGAACAAACCATCATTGCAACCATTCACTTGTCAAAAGAATGAAACAAACTATCATCAATGGAGACAAAGCGACCTAGCCTATTTGCCAATCCAATGAGAATGTTCTTCATCCATAGATGAAAAGGGAAGCTAGGTAAAAACACCCATAGGTGGCGCTTAGTGATCTTTTCACTCACAGGATAAAAACTCAGATGCCACCAAATTAGGACCAAAGAACTAGACCCAATGATCCACACTGTATCCAGAATCTTCGAAGCATCCTTATGCCCCAAAAAGAGAAAAAAACAATCTAGTCATTTGATATCAAACTGATATTGGGAACATAATCAATCAGAGGCTTCCAATGTGTCGAGGCCCAAGACATCAATTCATCATTGATTAAATTTGTGTATTCGAAACGCCCAACTAAGGCCCTAATTCAGAGGGCTTCCACCTTGTCCATATTCATATCTCGACCCAAAACATACTGTCGTTTAAACTTGAGGGCTTTATAAGTCTTGACTTTGGATTGAACTTTAGCCTTACCCCTAGTTAGATCACGACAAAGAGTACATAGCCCAAAATTGGAAAAAGAAACTCCGTTAGTGGTTTTTAAGGCTAGGTCACTTAGGGTTCCATCTATGGAAACCCCAACTTTCATCTTACAACCAGCTGGTGACACCTTGACGTAAACCGACCTTTCTTGGCTATCCAAAAGAGAGGTCACGGGATAGGGCTAATCAAGTTGTCACCACTGATAACCCTGGTCAGAGGAATACTCCCATCATGAGGTTGGGATTCCATCTCATCGAAAAATGAAAACCCTAAAATAATACACCCTAAGAAAATAATAGAGACATGACCAAGACGACAAACCTTGATGAAAAGACCAGAACGAAAAAGACTATAGAAAGCGAATGAGGAAAAGGGACAACTGAAAAACGCTAAACATAAATCCTGATGAGGACATAGATCGAAAAAGAAACAAAAATATATTCCCACTTTTTTCCATGATTGGTACTAAGCTCTCCCTTGCAAGAGAACAGACTCCATATCGATAAATGTACTAGCAAGAGGATATGAGACTAGTTACTCTCTTAGTGTACCATGGACTTACCGCCATACAAACCATATCCCCTTACATACAAAAGAGTTCTGATCAAAAGGAGTTACATCCTTTCCGCTGTTTGATTTCCATAAGGTAGTTACCATGGAATTTCTTGAGCTGATTGCACACTCTATCAATGGAAACCACACTATGTTAGTTTTTCAGATTTGTTTTAAGCCCTTATCAAACTGCACCTTGAAAACAAATTCCAAGTCCTCCCAACTCTATATAACTTTATTAAAGCAAATGAGAATCAAATAACAAAAACAATATAAAAAGACAAATTGTTTTATTAAAGCCATTGATAAACCGTGATATATAAAGATTCCAATTATTAAAGGAAATGATAAAACGTTATATATGAGGAAGGATTACAATTCACTTCTTTAAATCTTATAAAAACCAGGATAAAGCTTTTTTGCTTTCGTTCACTATTTCCAAGAAAGCAACAATGAGCAAACTGTAGCAGACGTTTCATCATAATTGATGGATGAATATATATAGTAAAGAGAGATGACAGAGGGAACTATATTTATTATTACCTGAAAATATATAATAGTTATTAATATTATTATTATGATCTTACTGGATTCCATTCAAGAACTATCCAAAAGGACCTGCATACACCGACAACAAGCAGCCATTTTCAACTTTCAGTTTCTCATCAGCTTCATGGATGGAGAGAAAGCGTTGCATGATTACACACGATGTCTCCATGTTGGAAAATTGAGTCTCGACTCCAATCAGCCCTGACTTCGGCTTTGACGCATACACTAGAAAACAATATAGTACACTGTAAGAATAGAATCTCAATAATAAAGTAACCCATTTGTGTCCCAATGAGAACAGGCCGAGGACATTATTGTATTGTCTCTATATAGTACACTGTAGATGATTTATTTTCCGCTTCAACAGAATAGAATCTCAATAATAAAGTAACCCATTTGGGTCCCAATGAGAGCAGGCCGAGGACATTATTGTATTGTCTCTATATATATTGTCGTTTGTCAGTCAATCATATTGGTTCATTGAACTCTTACATGCTTACACACCATCCTCTGCTGCTTGCTCGCACTATATGTCGGTCGAACAGTCGGTGGATCTAAGAAATAAGGACTAATGGTGGCGACTATTAATCGGCCTCCTGCAAAATAATGATACTTGTGGTAGGTTTATTACTTGCCATTAGATTTCAACACCTTGAGATCCAAGGACTATTAATGAGCTTGCTGTAGCAATTATGGCTTTGCTCAAGGTTGATTAATTGTCGCAAGACTAATCATTAGCTGTATTTAATGAAGTGCCACTATGTGTTACTGTATGAGAAAGATTAAGCAAACAACTTCAATCAAAATTTGAAGTGGATCTTAATTTCATTTGGAAGGACATTTGTAACATATATAACTGTATTTTAATTGACAAGTATAAATGAATTAAACACTTTTTCTTAAAAACGCAAAAAACAAATATTATTTGTCCAAATTTTTACAATTTAAAACAATTAAGCACTTTTTAATATGTAAAGACAAGTATTTTTTATATATATTTTGGAGGACAAATGTGGTGAGAAACCACAAAAGTTTGGAATTTCAGAGATATTACATCATGATCATGCCATCTATCAAGTTGAATGCCACCTAACAAATTGAAGACTCTTAATGAGACAAAATTTGTTTTTTTAATTTTATTAATAACAATTTTGGTGCTTTTGTCCAAATGTTTTTCTAACTCATTGTTTCTTCGAGTGTGTCAAGTGCCATCTGTCTATATCAATGCATAACATAAATTGGCCTCTGCACGGTTTGTGATCCTAGTTGCATGCCATTGAATGTTGTTTATAGTTGATGTCATTCTATGAAATTCATGACTCGTTAAACTCTCCATTCTAATTTAATTTTGATGAAAAACTAATGGATATTGGTAGCCAAGTCTACATAGGTAGTAGGCACAAAGTTTTGGGTCTAGTAGTGCTTCTTTGTTCTTAAAGCCACAGTCACTGATAGATTGTCACACCCTAGATTGTCACACCCTAGATTGTAGCCCCAAGTGACTCGAGAGTTAGAGTCACACCCTAGATTGTCACACCCTAGATTGTAGCCCCAAGTGACTCGAGAGTTAGAGTCACATCCCAGTGGCCACTGCCTTGTAGTCGCTAGTCATCACTCGCTATCTTGCAGACTGAATAGTGAGTGCAAAGTGAGTGAGTGACTGATTATAATTACGATATTTTCAATATTTTGAATGACGAGTCGAAATTTATAGCATAAGAATTCCAACATACTAAAAAATTTATACCGATGTACTATTTAAAATGCTGCCCTTCTTTTGAAATGTTGATATAAATTATGACCTTCTTAAGTTAAAGCGTAAAATTCAAATTTCAAGTTTTTTTTAAAGGGCAATTTTAACTTTACACTTCGAGAAAAGGTTAGAACCCTTTGGAAGGGCTAGGGAGGGTTCGGATTTGAATGTTGACTCCCATAAATTTCAAGTTGTTGAATGAGAAAGTCGTCACGTGAAAGCATATAATGGCATTCAAATTGTCTATGTTTTTTTTTTGGAATGTGGAGAATTAGAAATTGTTGAAATTGTAGTAATTTAAATCTTTATTTCATCAATCTAACTTCATTGCATAGTGCTTATAGATTCTAATCGCCGGGTCTAAAAGAGGAAAACATGAGAAGAGGAATAGTTACCAGTAAAATAAAAGACAATTAAAACGCCTCGCTTTTTGAGTTAATTTTTTTATAAAAACTTACAAAAAATGTTTTTGGAAATTGTTATTTCTATAATTTTTCTCAATCATAATTGTCTACCCTAAACTAATTGTTAGATTTTAAAACTACCCATATGACTGAAATTGCAATTTGAAGACACCAAACAGCCAAAATTACTCTATCCGATTCGGGCTGGTTGGGGGCGTTTTGGCTAGTGCTCCGAATGGTTAAAGTCCCTCTTATTCCATGCCACAAAGGTTTGGTGTTCTATTTTGCATCATTAATTCATGTATCGCAAATCGTGATCAAGTTTATTGTTAAAAATACATAAATATAAAGAACTTTAAACGTTCGATAGGAGTTTAGTTTTAGTTTTTGTTTTTTATTTTTTGTTTTTGTTTTTGTTTTTTTGGCTAAAATGCAGAAATCTCTAAACTCTAAGTTACTATCCTCTCTGAATCTCGAAACTATTAAGCCACGCTTATAAAGATGTAATATAAAGTTGTGAGATTTTTATTATTAAAATTTTCAATTATTCATCAAATTTGTTATAATCAAATGAACATAATTATAAAAGTGTACAAATGCTTTTTGGATTATATATATATATAAGTAGATTTTAAAAAATTAAAGATGTTTATTTAATGTCCATAATGTTTGAGGAGGGAATGTTTGATTTTTTATGTTAGTTTCATGGATTAAGTTGAAAAAAAACATTTCAAGGGTTTTGAATAATTTTACAATATGTAATAAAAATCCAATTATTAAAACTATAAAGATTTTAGGCTTTGCGGAAAATTAATTTTTGTTGTTTTTATTATTATTTTTAGGTAGGAACATTACAAAATTTTTCCTATATTGGATTGTTTTTCTGGCCGATATTTTTCCGCACATTATTAGATTTTTTATTTTTTATTGTTTTGTTAGGTAGGAACATTACAACATCTCCTTCCTATTGGGTTGTTTTTTTGGCTGACATTTATTTTAGCGGATAATTAAAATTTTATTTTTTTATTATTTTGTTAGGAACAAACGTTACAACATCTCCCCATACTAGGCTGTAGAGCGCCTCTCTATGCAATAAGAAATAAAATTACTTTAAATACTTTTGATTAGTGGCTTATTTTCCCAAGAGGTTTGGTTTGTCGTAATATGTAAGTAAAATTTTGGAATATTTGAGACAAGGTTTATTTGTCGGCATTTATGTTTGATCGTTATTTTTTCATAAGTTCTGTGGCTAATATAATAGTCATTGTTTGATAACAATTTTGTCTATATTAAACATTAACATTATTGAAATTTGTAGGGACCCTATATGGGTTGTTTTTCTAAAATATCCTCCGACTTCATTATATATATATATATTAAAAACTTTTGATTGAAAAATAAATTTACAACAATTAAAGGTCAACCTAGATCTTGTGTTGCTAATAGGTGTGGGTGTTGTAGCCCTTGTCTGGTGCCACACATATCGTTGTAGCCCCAACCTGATTGCTAATCATTGTGTCCATCGTTTTCCTACCTTGTCTGCTCCCAAATGGGTACTCTTTTTCCCTAAGGACCCTCGAGTTGAAACGAGGTTGTATAAAAGAAACACTATATCAACATGATTGTAAGTGGAGCATTTTTCTTTCAGGCCTTCCAACCTTAACCACTTCCAAGGACCAAACTCTCCAACACTCACTGAAATTTCAACAATCTTCAACCATCTCACCGAAGGAAAAAGATGAAAGATTGAAGATCCAAAAGATTATCCTCACTCATCTCCTTTCCTTTCTTTTATAGAGTTCCTTAGATTTTTTATGCATGTTCATGCGTGTGTGCACTTGCATCTTCTTTTCCTACGTGTGTGCGCGTACTTGAGTTTCAATATTCCTTTAATTTATTTTCTTATTTTATTCTCCTTAATTAAAGGGTGTATTTTAGTTTATATTCTTGTTTAACTAATTGTTTTCCTTTGTTATGAACATGTCTTATCTTAAAATAAATTATCATTTATTTTAACATGCACATAATTAATTTATTATTTATTCTTAACATGTACATTGTTTTTATTAATTTGTTATTTATCATTTTCTAAATTATTATTCTCATTTATATTTTTAAAGTTTAATTTAATTTTATCAAGGTACTATCAAGGGTGATATGGTCATACACATGCCCCTCAAATAGAATTCACCAAGGTTCTATCAAGGGTGTCATATCCATATACATGCCCTTCAAATAGAATTTGCCATGGTTCTATCAAGGGTACCATGGTCATGCTCATGCCCTTCTAATAGAATTTATCAAGGCTCTATCAAGGGTGCCATGATCATACACTTGCCCTTCAAATAAACATTTTTTTCTATTGAGGATGTTATACAATGATTGAGACCATGTTAACCGCGAATCCATGAAGATGAGTAACACTTTTTGGCCAAAAGTGACGGTGAAAATTCAATTTTTTACTCATTAATTAAATTGAAGCCCTCAAAACTCATATATACTTTATGAATTTTGACACACAACAAAAAACCAAATTGTAGGAAATTATGTTTTCTTTCCACCTATACATTTTTTTTTAAATAATAAAATTATTCAATATGCTAAAATTTCATTTATTGATAGGCGTGTTCTTGTGAGTTTTAGCAAAAGTTTACAATTGACTTTTGTGCACGTAAAATAATTTAGTGATAAATACATAATTTTTCAAACGAAATATATGAACTTAATATACACAAAATGCACTTAGATAAACGTTTTTTTTTTTAATTTATGATATTATTTTTTAATTTTCAAACTAACCATTGAAAATTTTAATTTCATTTCACACACATGTGTGTGCACGTAAACATATTTTTACTGGTTATAAAAAAAAATGGAAAACATCCTTTTGAAGAGCACACGTTGGTCTGAGGTGTATATATTTTTTGAATTTTTTTTATTGTGTACTATTTTGTTGTTGATTTTTCTTTGCATTGATTTGAAGTTGTTGACATGGTTTTGTAAGTGCAACTTTTAAAAGAAAAGAAATATATATATATATCATGTGAACTCAAAAACTCATAAATTATATGCAAATGGATAGACGATTCGATGACAAATCCATTGGTATGAAGTTCTCCATCTAAGGTGCATCATAGGACAAGTTTTAGGCCTGAGAAAAAAAGTAGAAAAAACAAAATTTTTAGAAAGGGTGCTAAAAACCTGTTTTAAAGTTCTCAACGAGCTAATATCTCGATCAAAGTTTTTAAAACCATCGATCGAAGTTTTTAAAACCGCCTCAATCGAGGATTTGTGTGTGGTTAAGATAAAAGCTCAATTGAGCTCATAACTCGATTGAGCTATTAGTTTGATCGAGCTTTTAACTATAAAAAAACTATGAAAAAAATAAATTTTATATGGAAAACATAATTATTAATTCAAATACACCGATCCAACTAGAATAGCTCGATAGATATCTAATCAGTTAAGGTATTTGAATTAATATGTTTTTTGTTATATAAAAAATAACTTACGTGAAAAACAAAATTATTTTTACCTATATCACAATACATATATACTATATTAAGAGCAAAAATGATAATAAAAGCTCATAGTAAAATAATTATTTGGGATATAGAAACAAAAATATATAATTCACGACCTCAAATACCATGGGAAATCAAAACCATGGGTCATAATTTACTAACAAAAAACATTAACGCTAATGTTTGTTTTTAGTGATTTATGGTCCATGGTTTTGGTTTGCCATGGTAAATTTGCCAATGGTATTTGATGGCGTGCATTATATTTATGATTTTGTTTCTATGTTACAAAATTTAAATGTTGATATCCCCACCTAACACATGTTAATATATTAAGTAAAATAACTATCAACTATCAAATAAAAATATAACTACTAGAAAAATAATAGTAATTAACATTGAATTAACTTCTTTTTACTATAACTTTTAAATTTTTAGATTGACAAAAATTAAAAGATACTACTAAACAAAAGTTTTTTTTTACTATAACCTATATTTTTTATGTTGACAAAACCCTCGATCGAGCTATTAACTCGATCAAGGTATTAGCTAAAACTATTAAAAAATTAAGTTTTTAACTATACATTATATCCAACCCTAAATCAAGTTAAGGGTTTAGCTAAACTTCCAATGAGATCCAAATCTCAATCCAAGGTTATTGTCACAAACCCGTAAAATCCATAAATAAAATCTTTTTTTGCTTTACTACTTATTATTATTCTTGTCGTAGCATGTAACTATTGGTCGCAGCAACTTGATACTCATCACCATAGATTTTGTATTCATATGCATGTGAATTTAACTTGATTTGTTTAGCTATTACATAACAGGTTAATCCCTCCATCAGTGATGCCTCCAAGTAGCGATGACTGGATAACAACTTCTCCCAGGTGATGTTTTAAATCCTTAAGTTGATGATTAATGTTTGGTTGTTAGGACCTAAGACTAAACCTACGGCTTAGTTCTAGCTACCCTTAAGGTTTATCTTTGTTGTTAAACCATCCCCTCACAAGTCATGTTTGGTAAGGGTGGTTGCATGAATAATTTGATTAAGTGTTTAAACTATGATGAGCCCTTTGTAAGGACTTAAGCCAAAGATTATGGTTGATGGACCTAGCACGCAGGATTTACACATCATGGCTGAAAGTTTAAACATATGGTTTGTTATGTATTTATGTGTAAGTAATGGAGGGATGCACAGGGGGATTCCAACGCAGAAGGTTTTAAATGGCTTGTAAGAAATTTTAAAATCCTTGGCCCTGGCTGCGAGTTGACAGTGCAACTAGGCACATTCAAGACATGGTTTGATCGCATGCAATATGACCCGAGAATGATCTCAGCCCTCCACTTGTCATGATATGGTACAAGGGTTTTTCTTAGGGTTTAACATGTTTTTATGTTGTTGTGAGGGCTTGGTTGCATTCATTTGGTCTATAAGTTTTTTCCTGTGAAAGAAACTCAGCCACTCCATGGCTGCGCTGCACCAGTATTACTCGTTTCTTTTCATGGTCTGTTAATGGAAGTTTTGCTTCGGTTTGTACCTAAGTTTTTCTTGGAGGTTTTTATCAGTCTGGTTAATGGCAATGTGGGCACCATTACAACCTTGTCTGTCTTGGTTCATCGTGAGGTTATGAAGGGAAGCCAGTCACCTTCATTGAGTTTTTGCAGAGGCTTTGCATCCTGCTGAGCTTTTAACCAGGTAAGGAGATAAATTCTTCTTTAACATTCTGCAAATTGATTTTTCAAAGATTATTAGTAATTACAGATTTTAACGCACATTCTTTTGTTGTTTTACAGGCAGGGGAGGAGAAAAGGAAACTAGGAGGAATCGATCCCTAGCCCTCTACGCGTCCATCAGAGGTGAGTTTATATTTATGTTCTGCAATACTTTATAAAATATTCATTTTGTTTATAAAAAGGGGTTTTATAACTTCATGATATTATGTGGAGATGAATTTAGGTTTTCGTTGAATCTTCGGATGAGCCTAGTTTCATCCCCATGGACCATAGTTTGCTTGGAAAGGTAAGGGTTTACAACCCAAACGTTTTCCTTAATCTTTAGACTGGGTATTGTATACAATGCAAGGTTTTAATGATAGGTAACTTTGTGAAAAATGCAGGTGTCTACGCTTGGCGAGAACGGCGACAGGTTCACCTCCTCTTAGGCCTCCTTCTTCTCTTCTAGAGGTGAGGAATTTCCTCTAACTTTGCTAAGTAGGGAGAATGTATTCTTTAAAACTTGGTCATTAGTATTATACTAACACCACTTAGTTTGTTGCATGTAACTACCGATGCTTTTTGGATTGGACTACACAAATAGAAACTGCTAACAATCATAAAGTAAGACTCTTGAAATGTTCAAGGTTAAGTTGGTTTCCTAGTGGCTTAGTTCGTGGTTCCAAAGGAAGTTAAGACTTTACAGCCACTAAGAAAATATGAATTTAAGTTTAGTTTAAAAAAAAACCCTTATGAGTATGTACTTGGATGTATTAGTATACAATGTGGGCTTTGCAGCCTCTCACACTCAAATGCATTTGATTTTCAATCTTATTTGGATGGAGACTGTACATTGTGTTTTTAGTTTTGGACTATGGATGCCATGTACTGGCTTACAACCATGATAATCTTGACAGTTGAAATTATTTGTTAAGATCTTATCTGTAATTTGATTTCAAATGTTAATTGGAAATGAAGATCTCTAATATTACTTGGATATTACAATCATGTTGTTGATTAAATGCTTTATCTAGATCAATATATTCTTGGGTATGTATGCCCAAGAATAGAAACTGTACATTTATAATTAATTATGTTAATTAATTCCTATAGGTATGAATTGTCAATGGGAAACGACTTTGTTGTTGGTTTAATGTTGATTAAAAACACAGATCTATTAAATTCATAACTAGTTCATTATTCTATGAAGGAATCCTTTCGGCTCTTCTTTGTGTATCCATGAATACTTTGTTTTATTGACTGCGATATTTTCGTTTAGTTCCTTTTGGGTTGTGCTTAAATAATTAAATTTGATCTAAATGTGTATGAATACCCAAAAAGAAACATAAGTTGTAATAATTGATTATATTCTTTAACTTCTCATTGGGATTTGTCAATTTGTTGGTTTATTTTTTTTATCAGACATGATAATGGTTACAGTGATTTTAGGTTCAGATCTATGAGATGGGTGATCATTCCTTATCTTTTGTTAAATAAATCATTGGCTTACTTGTGATTCCTTATTTAAATCCTTTTATTAAAATATTTAGATCTGGCCTGGACTAGTATGCGCGCTCAGAATATTGATTAAGTTGAGAGAAGATATAAACTTAAAAAAAATGTAACATAGATAAAATTTGTGTGGATAACTTCGGCTCCTAGGGGTATGTGATTAGTTTAATATGACTTAGATCTATTGATGACTTTAATATAAATTTAAAATACATTGAAAAAGATATTTAGATATATTTCAAGTATAGAGAAGGTCTATGATTTGGAAGTTGATCTAGTTGACCGAGTACTTGGTTGGTATTTTGTAATACATTTGTTAAAATCTTTTAGTTGTACTAAATTTAGATCTACTATAATCTGGGTATAGAAGCCCAAACAGATACTAGGTTGAAATATGATCCAGATTTATGTGAGAATGAAATGAAAGAGAATATATATATATATATATATATATATATATATATATATANACATGCACATAATATATGGCGATAAACACAGTGCTACAGTAAACTCAGATTCTATTAAATGAATGAAACATAACAGACTGTAAAACAAAAGCAACTAGATTGGTGGTAGTTGTATCTTTGAGGAGAGATGTGGAAGATATGCTTACTTGTGACAAGCTGAATACAAAAGGATCCTGAAGGGCCTTTTATAATAAATCCTTGGAGAGGCATAAAACCATAAAACTAAACCTAGGAGATGAATCATCATAATTTTTTCAGCTCCAAGGTGGTTAGTTGAACAGTGAACTTCTCGCGGTCATAACTTTTGCATACGATCTCCATTTGGGGTGCTCGATAGCCTGTTGGAAAGGTATATATGAGATTTACAACTTTTGAATGGGGCCAAATTCATGCCAAAGGAAAATATTTGTCCCCTGAATTTCCAGAAAACATCATTTACGGCCTTGAAATGACCGGAAAGTTTGGGACTCGAAAAACCATAGAAAATTACAAGAAAATTGTCAACATGAGAAACTGTTTGATCCAGTTGAATAGGAAGCAATGGTATCCATTGTGTTGAGTTCTCCCATCAAATGGGGAAACTTATTTTGAACTTGACTTCTGGTGAGCCACTAGACTTGGTGGAGGATTTTCCCTTCTTTGATAGCTCGATATAGTTGGATCGTCTGTTGGTGGGTGCCTTTAACCTGTGTGTCCATGATCTGATCAATGGTTTCTTGTTCCATGTAGTTGGGATTAATCTCTATAGGTTTCAATTTTTCTTTTACCTTCGAGGTGTCCAACAGTGGTGCAAAATATGGCCGAAGGAGCTCCCCATTGAATATTGGGTGCATGCCAAGGAATGGAGGAATGCTTAATTGGAAGGAATTATCATCAACTTCCTTGGTGATGGTGTATGGTCCATATCGAAGTGGATGAAGCTTACGATGGGGTCCTATGAGCCTCTCTTTCTGCAAATGCAACCAAACCTTATCCCCAACTTGGAACTTGTGTGGAACCAGATGTTGGTCATGTCGTTGCTTGTATTTAGTATTGGCCTTTTCCAAAATGTCATGGACCTATTGGAAGATGTGTTGGATTCATTCAATAGATATGGTGTCATCATCAAACTCAACCTGAGCATGGGAGGATTCCTCCTATGTGGATGCAAGGGGCAGAGCTACATCAATTGGGGCCAGTGGTTGGAAACCCAACAACGCCTGAAAAGGGTTGTGACTGATAGAGCTATGAAGAACTCGGTTATAGCTATGTTGAACATAAGGAAGGATCTCATCCCATGTGTGGATATTTTTAGAATTATACATTCTTAGAATATGCAAAATCATCTGGTTGACTACCTCTGTTGGTCCATCATCCCAGGGGAGGAAGACAATTGATTTAGTGAGATTGGTATCTGTCAATGACCATAGATTAGACCAGAAAGTGCTCAGGAAATTGTTTCCCCAATCTAAAATGATAGTACGTGGAAACCCAAAATGAACCCAAACATGCTCGAAGAATAGCTTAGCAGTGGCTTCTGCAGAGATGATATTCTTACAAGCTATTAGAATCGCCATCTTAGAGAAGTGATCCACAACCACAAACACACACTCATTACAATGCTTGGTTGAAGGTATTCCTGACATGTAGTCCATGGATATGGATTCCCATGGACCATTTAGAGTGGCAAGGGGGGTGTACAACCCTTTCTTTTTAAGGGTTGGTTTTGTGATGGTGCAAGCAGTGCAGTATATGATATATTACCCGATGTCTCGTTGGAGTTTGGGACAATAAAAATAATTCTGCAAGACTGCCACTATCTTCTCAATACCAAATTTTTTTTCCACCCTACTATAATGTGATTCCCAAATCATCTTCGCACGCTCGCTTGAAGGAACACAGAGATGGCCCAGGTGGAATAACAATCCTTCCTGAAGATGAAAGTATGCCACTGGTGTACTTGCACATAAGAATTGATATATAGGAGTGAACTCAAGATCAATGTTATATAGTTGAGGCCACCTAGAGGTCTCGTGGTCGCAAGAGTTGAGCACTGTGGTTAATGCTTCCACAAGAGGTCAAATGAGGAAATCATTGAATTGATTGGTGTTTCCCTTCTTATATTTAATGTTCAGGGGGAATTGCTGCAAGTAAGTGGACCACTTCTGGTGGTGATCACTCTATAAATTTCCTTGGGCTTGCATGAACTACAAGGGCTTGTGATCAGTGTGGATGACTGTTTCGTTTTCGAGGATGTAATGCTTTCATTAGCGACAAACTTGGACAATGGAGTGCATTTCCTTGTCATAGGTGGGGTACTTGTTGACTGTATCTGAAAGTGTCTCACTGTGATTTTCCATTGGATGGACATGGTGAGTGAGGACTACACTAGCAGCATAGTCTGAAGCATCTATTTCAGTCTCAAAGGGTTGTTGTAGATATGTTAAGGTAAGGATGGGCGTTGAACATAAGCACTGCTTCAACTCCTCAAATGTGTGTTGTTGTGAATTGGACCAGATGAACTTGTCCTTAGATCCATATTTGGTCACCTAGATAATGGACCAAGAAATATTAGAGAATCCCAACATAAATATGCAATATAAGTTTGTAAGGCATAGGAATCCGTGAAGATTTGTGAGAGTCGTCGGGGTCAGTCAATTGTGAATGGCTTGGATCTTAGCCAGATCTACATGAAAATCATGTTTGTCCACAATTTATCTTAGATATTGAACCCTTTCCATGCTAAATGAGCACTTAGGCTAGATTGGCATATAACTTGTGATGTCGCATGGTGCTAAGGACCTGGTGGATATGTTGCATATGTTATTCCCATGATCTATTGTAGATGAGGATATAATCTAGATATATGAACACAAATGAATTGGTAAATGGCCATATAATGTCATCCATCATCCTCATGAAGGTTGTTGAAGCATTAGTGAAGCCAAAAGGTATTACCAACCACTCACAAAGGCCTTCTCAAGATTTGAAGGCAGATTTTCGGACATCGGTCTACTCAATCGACACTTGATGATAGTCAGAATTTAGGTCAATATTGTTGAAATACTTTTCCCCCTTGAGTTGATCAAGGAGGTCATTGATCAGGTGAATGGGATACCAATTCCACACTGTGATCTTTTTTAGAGCTAGGTAGTCAATATAGAGTCACCATGTCTCATATTTCTTCTGTACCAACACAATTGGGATCCCACGGGGTGAGGAGATGGGTCGAATTTGCCCCTTTTGAATTAACTCTTGAATCTGGCGTTTGATTTATTTGTTCTCCATGAGGGGACTCCTGTATAATTTCCCATTAGGTAAAGGCACACCAGGGATCAAATCAATGGAATGATTGACCTGAAAATGTAATGGAACCCCAACAGGTGTGGTGAATATGTCTGTGTATGCTTCCACGATCTTATCCACCTGTTTCTATTACATAGAGGGGTTCTGTGTGGAGGCAATGGATGTTGTAATGATATTTCATTCCCCATCAGAATGAGCCATGAAGAGTACATATTTCCCTTTCTGGGAGATTACCTTCCTGCATTTCTTCATTGTAATGAGAGACACTGCAGTAGTAGGAAGTGTCTTTGGTATCCTGCAGAGTTTCTTTCCAAAATTAATAATACACTATGAGGTCTAGACTCATGCACAACATGAAATTTCCACATATATGTCTTTCCTAAAATAACATCACAAAATTCGAGTGGGGAAACATCACAAACTACCTCATCTATGAAGGGCTTGATTCCATAGGAGAGGTGGAACTGTTGATCAACGCAGATGGCTCATCCATGGCTCATCCAACCAATGTTGTAGGGATGGGGATGTGGAACCTCGAAAGCTTCAATATTTTGATGGCCTCGACTAATATGAGGTTCTTCTGACTATCATTGTCGACAATGAAGTGTAGCGGATTCCCTTGTCCCCATAGTTGCGAATGGAAGAGGTGCTCCACTTCCTCTAGCTCCTCTCACTCTTTCAGTCAGATCTTTTCGTTTTCTATGGTGGCACTAGGTTCTGCATCAATGATATGTTTACCCATTTATGTCTCTGCATTAGTTTCTAATTCAGATTCTGGATCCGAAGATTTTGTCTCGGCCAACAATGACTTCTTTGAGCAGAATTTGTCGGTATTGTGCCAGGGACTTTTATGGAACTCGCACCACTTTCCAGTGTCCTTCTTTGAATTATTGGTACCCTTCTTTGTCTGTGTCTTGGACTACTTGTCGGGACCTTGGAAATCCTTTCTATGTCCTTTGGGTTGTGAATTAGGGCCACTTTTTCCTGGCTTTGACTGCTTATTTGCAGACCCAAAATCCCACTTATTCTTTTGCTGAAAATTTTGCTCCATTTTGATAGCATATCCATAAGCTACTCCTAGTGAGGATATGTCCAGGAAATCCATCTTTGGATGAATGTACCTATGCAGGCCATTGACTTAATTTAGAACCAAGTGTCATTTCGAGTTTCTAATAACCACCTTTGAGCGCATGGTATGGAATATATTAGTATGCTCTAGAACTATTTGGTCTCTTTCCTGGCGCAATGTCATCCACCGGGTGTATTAGTCATCATGTAGTTTCCTATAGGGTAGAATTCCTCTTTGATGGCATCAAAAAAATATGCCCAAGTGGGTTCTATTTTGAATATCTCAGTTTCATCCCTCGCATCCCTCTCACAGTACCCATCCCACCAGTCTTTGAGATGGGGGAGGGACTTAAGGAGTAGAAAGCTTATTTTTTCACTGCCAATTTTTTTTTTGAACAGAGAAGTAACCCTCTAACAGACTCAACCATTTTTCCAAAGCATTTGCATCTATATTTCCTTCAAATAAGGGTTCAAAGTTAACTTGTACCTTGAAGGGAGTCGCACCCCAAAAATGATAGCTCGTTGAAGGTGCATCTTTCGCTGTCGACATTCTTCGAAGGATCTGGGCAGATTTATCCATCATATCTTTCCTCTGTCGCATAAGAGATTCCTCGAGCAATAGTTTAATAGGATCTCCTTATCTCTCTCTTTTCTTCTCGCCCCTGTTAGTTTTTCAACATTCAAGCTAGCATTATGTTAGGATCTTTACTAAGAGAACAACAAGTATAGAAATCAAACACAAGAGACAATGAACATAGTGTTTTTCATCAAGGAAACCATAAATGGAGAAAAACCCACAACTTCCTCAGAGATAGAATCAGCACAAAAGGTAAAACCCCAAAATAGTAAGATGCACTCCCGACAGCGGTAATCTTCTTCTTATCTAGCCTTAGTGTCTTATCCTTTTTCAACTATGCACTACACTTGAGTGTGTGAGTGATGTGATATAAATAGAGATTCCATCTCTCTATTTATACTAATCCCGACATGACTAAAACCCTACTAGGGCCGACCTCTACTTGGAGAGCCTAATAACCCTAGTGCCTCGGAACTGCGGGGACTTTAACCCTTAGACAATCGGAGGGTTATCCATTATGACTTGACATGACTTGTTTACATGATTGATTCTCCCGATCAGAACATCAGGTTGTGACATAACATGATAACATCCCAGAATAAACATCAGGTTATAATAGATAAGAAATACAAGTGAATACATTCCGAAGTTACGATTACATCAACACTCCCTCTTAACTAGGAAGGTATTCTCTCGACACAATTTTCATCACTGGTCTTCTTCTCTAGTTCTTCTCGTCATCTGCATCTTCAAGTCATCTTCATCTTCAAGTCATCGTTCATCTAGATCTAGATCATCACTCGATCTAGATCATCGTCACTGGATCATACTCGATATGGAACATCGTCACTGGATCATACTCAATCTGGAACATCGTCACTGGATCATTCTCAATCTAGAACATCATCACTAAATCATCATCACTAGATCTGGATCATCACTTGATCTGGATCATCATCACTGGATTTGGATCATCACTTGATCTGGATCATCATCACTAGATCTAGATCATCACTGGATCTGGATCATCGCTGTTGGATCTGGATCATCACTCGATCTAGATCATCATCACTAGATCTGGATCATCACTGGATCTAAATCATCACTCGATCTGGATCATCATCACTGGATCTGGATCATCACTCGATATGGATCATCACTATTGGATCTGGATCATCACTCGATCTGGATCTCTCGGAGTCATCATAACTGGATCTGGATCATAGCTCTATCTGGATCTCATTTGGTCATCATCATGTGTGCTATCTTGTCATAGGAATTTCTATAGAGAGAGCCTTCTTTCATGCTAGTTGTAGGCCTAGCCATCATGTAGGTCTTCACCCAGAACTTACATCTAACATAATCGTCAGAAAGGCACGCCCAACACTCACATTTGATCATGTAGAAACCTACAATCACATCAGAAAGGCCCAGCACTCACATTCACTAGCATGATAGGACATCACTATCATCTGTGAAAATGATTCAACAGTTATATCTGACCTGGAAGGAAACAAGTCCTCCACCCTCGCCAGAAAGGGTTGCACTCACATCTGACCTAGAAGGAACTAAATCCTCCACCCTTGCCAGAAAGGCCCCCAGTCCCAGACTGAGCTACCTGGTAATGGACCAGGTGCCTCCATTTTCCCAGAGAATGGTAGTTGCCCTTATATTTGACCTGGTATGAACCAAATCCTACACCCTTTCCAGAATGGCCTGCACTCACATCTGACCTGGAAGGAACCAAATATTCCACCCTCGTCAGAAAGGCCCCCAATCCCAGACTGAGCTACCTAGTAATAAACCAGGTGCCTCCACTCTCCCAGAGAGTGGCAGTTGCCCTTACATCTGTCCTACTCAACAGAATGGCCAACACTCATATCTAACATGGAAGGAACTGAATCCTCTCACCATGACAGAATGGATCAGCCCTTACATCTGACCTGCTCATCAGAATGGCTATGAATCTCAACACTCATCTCTAACATGGAAGGAACTGAATCTTCTCACCATGAAAGAATGGGTCAGCCCTTACATCTGACCTACACGTTAGAATGGGTTTGGATCTCAGCACTCATATCTGACATGGAAGGAACCAAATCCTCTCACCATGATAGAATGGCTCAGCCCTTGCATCTGACCTACTCATCAGAATGGATTTGGGACTCATCACTTTCCCTTGGAGGAAACCTCGATCTAGAGAACACCAAGCTTCTCCCTAAAGTACTCGAACTTCACTCTGGCCAATGGCTTCGTCAACACATCAGCTATCTATTCCTCCATTGTAACATACTAGATATTCATTGCTCCTCTCTGCACCATATCCCTGATATAGTGATACTTGATCTCGATGTGCTTCGACTTGTCATGGAACACTAGATTCTCTAACAACTTCATGTAACTCTAGCTGTCACAATGTATACAAGTAGCATCCATCTGGAGATCAAATAAATCAGACAGTAGCTTCCGTAGCCATACTGCCTCACAACTAGCTGAACAAGCTGCAGCATACTCTGCTTCAGCTGTACTCAGTGCCACACAGGATTGCTTCCTACTAAACCAAGAGATCACACCTGATCCCATACTGAAGCAACACCCTGAAGTGCTCTTCATATCGATGGCACTGCCTTCCCAATCTGAATCAACATAACCCTCCAGGTTAATCCTTCGATTTGCATCGTACTTGAGCCCATAATCAACTGTACCCCTCAGGTACCTCAGAATATGCTTTGTAGCAATCAAGTGAACATTTCTCGAATTTGTCAAGAACTGGCTCAAGGTGTTCACAACAAAGAAAATGTCTAGTCTCCTGTTCATCAAGTACATCAATGAACCAATCATCTGATGATACATCATAGCATCAACTGACTCTGATGAAGCATCGCTCAATAGCTTCAGGTTCGATGCCATAGGTGTGGCCATAGTCTTGCAATCCATCATCCAAAACCTCTTCAGGATCTCTACTGCATACTTCCCTTGTCCAAGGAATATTCCATCCGCACTCTGCCACACCTCCATACCTAGAAAATAATGCATCATACCTAATTCCTTCATCTCGAACTCAGCAGTAAGATTTCTCTTCGTATCAACAATCAACCCATCTATACCTATTACAAACAGATCATCTACATATAGTAGAAGCATCACTAGGTTGCCATCTTCAACCTTGTAGTAAAGGTTGGAATCTGCTTTACTCTTGGTAAAGCCCAAACTGGATAGAAAGTTGTCAATTCTGTCGTACCAGGTCCTAGGTGCCTGTTTCAAACCATACAGGGCTTTCTTCAATCTGCATACATCAGACTCCCTATCATGTGTCTCAAAATCGAGTGGTTGTTCTACATACACTTCCTCTTCTACTACACCATTCAAGAAAGCAGTCTTGACATCCATCTGGTGTATCTTCCATTTCATCACTGTAGCCAAAGCAAGTACTAATCTGATGGAATTGCATATGGCTACAGGTGCAAAGGTTTCTTCATAGTCTATTCCTTCCTTTTGAGAGAAACCCTAAGCCACAAATCTTGCCTTGTATTTTTCAATGCTACCGTCTGCAGCATGTTTGATCTTGTAGATCCATTTGGAAGTTACAACTGACTTCCCGTCTGCTCTTGGGACAACATCCCAAACATCATTCTTCATGATCAATTGGTATTCTTCGATCATAGCATCCTTCCATTCTTTCTGTTATGATGCTTCTTTATAACTGGAAGGTTCTTTATCAACGAAATCACATAGTTAAGCTACATACCCGGAGTAGGATCACCCTCTTTCTTTCTCTGTGATTCTCTTCTACAGCCCCATATATTTCCACACCTTGGATAAGTTCTTGTACCCAAGTAGGTTTACTCTTATGAGGATTCTTCTCCAGAGGTGGATCTACAGGTCTTTGTGGTTCTTCAAATTCTCGATCTTCTTCTTGAGTTTCTTCATTCATGGTTGTATCATGAATTCTGGGTGCTTCTGTTTCTTCAGGTTCTTCAGCAGGTCTCTTTCTAGATTTGTTGTAAGCTGTGTCTTCATCAAATGTCACATCCCTACTGATGTCAATCTTCTTGTATCTTGGGAAATATATTCTGTAAGCCTTCGAGCTTTCAGAGTATCCCACAAATATACCCTTCTTTCCTGAAGGATCTAATTTAGTCCTCTTCTCTTTTGGAATGTGGATGTACACAGGACAACTGAATATTCTGAGATGGCTGACCTCTAGTTTCTTGCCAGAGAATACTTCTTCAGGAGTCTTGTTCTCGAGTACTCTATGTGGAGTACGGTTCTATACATACACCATTGTTTGGAAGCTTTTGCCCAAAGATGCATAGGAAGATCTTGATCATGAAGCATTGCTCTTGCAGCTTCCATGATAGTTCTCAGTTCTTCCTCTCTACAATCCAATTCTGTTGTGGATTGTAAGGAGTGGACAACTCCCTCTTAATCCCTAATTCTTTGCATAGCTCTTTGAATTCATTTGAAGTGAATTCTCCTCCATTATCAGATCGAAAGGTCTTGATCTTCTTTTCAGTATGGTTCTTGATCAAGGCTTTGAATTCCTTGAACTTACTAAATACTTCGTCTTTGTTCTTCATGAAGTAAACCCATGTCTTCCTAGAAAATTCATCAATAAAAGAAACATAATATGCATACTTGCTTAGATATTTTGATGACATAGGACCACATACATCAG
Source organism: Pseudotsuga menziesii (assembly GCA_001517045.1). NCBI lineage: Eukaryota > Viridiplantae > Streptophyta > Pinopsida > Pinales > Pinaceae > Pseudotsuga > Pseudotsuga menziesii. Next base: position 75,009 of record LPNX011143893.1, read on the forward strand.
AGTGGATGATTTCCAAGATTCCTTTTGCTTTGCTTTCGCTGCTTGGAAATGTCTTCTTTGTATTCTTTCCTTTCGCACATCCTTTGCAGACCCCATCATGTTTTGCTTGGATTTCTGGAAGACTTTCAACAACTTTGCTTGCAATAGGTAGTGCTCTGTAATGCACATGTGCAATCCTTCTATGCCAAAGTTCACTTGGCTCTACTGTGTCATGGACCAAGGCTTGTTCTGGATGGCCCTTCAATTTGTACAAACCTCCTTCTTGTTCTCAAATCACTACCGCATCATCGATAGTCTTTCCTTTTGGCCACATGATGACTTGACCACTTATGAATGCAACCCGCATTCCTTTTGCATTTAATGTTGATATGGAGAGAAGGTGCTTCTTGAGTCCTGGAACAAACAATACTTCTTTCATTGTTAGAGACTTTCTAGAGTCTAGATTATAGGAAGATTCCCCACTACCTTTTATTGGATATTGGTAGTCATCTCCTAGCTTCACCTTGTGAGGTGATTCATGTTCTGACAGTCTCACAAAGGATTCCTTGAATCCATTCATATGTTTGGAAGCCCCACTGTCTACAAGCCAATCATCACTTCCATGAGTAATGTTACCTGTGAGAGCGGAGATCAGAACATATTCATCCTCACTTGAAGAATCTTCACTTTCATATCTGGATCTCTTCTTGGATGGTTCATCATCCTCTACAACATGAGCATGATGTCTTCTTTTGTTGCTTCTCTTCATTAGTTTCTGTTTCTTAGGAAATTTCCTTGCATAGTGTCCTACTTCATCACATGTATAACATATGATCCTAGATAAATCTTTTCTAGTGTTATCTTTGTGAGAGTGCTTACCTCTGGAGCTATGAGATCTTCCTTTGGTTGACTTGGAATGTGATTTGGAGTGTATCGTGAGAGCTTGATCTTTAATTCCCATCTTTTCTTCTCGAGCTGCTATCCAAGATTCTTCTTGAGAGGACTCTTCCCATAGTCTGCTGAATTTGACTAACTTCTTTCTAGCACAGATTCCTTGGATGAAAGAATCCCATGACCTAGGAATGCCATTCAAGGTAGTCATCACAATCTCTGCATTTTCCACTTCTTCATCAACAGATTCTAGTTTTTCCTTGATTTGAGAAACTCTTGTGAAGTAAGACTGGATTGTTTCTGCATTTTAAATCTTCACATTCTTCAGTTGGTTTCTCAGAGTCCTCTTCCGGTTTATGTTCTTCCCTTAAAACAATTTGGTTAGGGCATCAAACATAGCTTTAGGTGTCTTTAGGGAGGACACCTGTGGTATGAGATGGTCCTTGATAGAATCAGCAATGATTCTCTTTGCCATAACCAACTTCTTCTTATGCAAGGCCTTAGCCTCATCTCCCTCTAGAACTGGAACCTCCTCATGGATGTAAGAGTCCAACTCATTCTCTTCCAGGACCAGGGAGATCCTATACTTCCAAGCTCGAAAGCTATCAGCTCCCCTAATATTTTCATCAAGCTTGGTATGATGAGACATATTAACTGAGAACCTCAAATGGAAATACAAAATATTTTAGATCTTACCAGGTCAAGATGTCGAATCTAAAACTTGAGCTGAAATCCTGTAGAGCTGATTCAGGAGCAAATTAGGATTTTTCTTTTCCAGAGTTCTGTCCACACAAATGCCTTGAAATTTGTCCCTAACTTAGATTTTGGGGAGGATATCAATCCAGGCCTGGGCTCACTAAAAAATTCCCCTTCTGTGAAAATCCCTAATTTTCGGTAGTAGTGACAGGTCCAAAACTTAAAAACCTCATAATTGGATTCTGCTTCGACAGAAAGATGCGCCCTAAGGAGGAGAGTTATTCCACCTTACTTTTGCTGAAAATATATGGAGAGAGATCCACAAAGTAGGAAGCCCTAGTTCCCGTGGCTGCACAGTGTCTTCTTCTCAGGTTAGCTCTGATACCATGTTAGTTTTTCAACATTCAAGCTAACATTATGTTAGGATCTTTACTAAGAGAAAAACAAGTACAACAATCAAACACAAGAGACAATGAACACAGTGTTTTTCATTGGGGAAACCATAAATGGAGAAAACCCCGCAACTTCCTCAGAGATAGAATTAGCACAAAAGGTAAAACCCCAAAATAGTAAAATGCACTCTTGACAGTAGTAATATTCTTCTTGTCTAGCCCCAGTGTCTTCTCCTTCCTCAACTATGCGCTACACTTGAGTGTGTGAGTGATGTGATCTAAATAGAGAGTCCAACTCTCTATTTATAGTAATCCTGACATGAATAAAACCCTACTAGGGCCAACCTCTACTTGGAGACTCTAATAACCCTAGTGCCATGGAACTACAGGGACTTTAACCCTTAGATAATCGGAGGGTTATCCACTATGACTTGACATGACTTGTTTACATTATTTATTCTCTCGATCCGAACATCGGGGTGTGACATAACATGATAACCTCCTGGAATAAACATCGGGTTACAATAGATAAGAAATACAAGTGAATACATTCCAAAGTTACAATTGCATCAACACCCCCATGTGAGGCTACTTGGGATGACGAGAGGTATTTTACCCAAGCTCAACTAGTTCGAGACCTAACTCTCAATATTCAAATCTCATCTAGGACATGCACTGAGAAACCACAAGAGCAGAAAACTCTGATACCACTGATCCATATATGTGTGAGAACGACATGAAAGAGAAAATGAATATATATATATATATATATATATATATTCACATGCGTCGATATATGGCGATAAACACAGTGATAGAGTAAACTCATATTCTATTAAATGAATGAAGCAGAATAGACTGTAAAACAAAAGAAACTAGAATGGTTGTAGTTGTATCTCTAAGAAGAGATGTGGGATATATGATCACTCATGACAAGCTAAATACAAAAGGAGGCTGAATGACATTTTATCATAAAGCCTTAGAGATGAAGAAAAGCATAAACCTAACCCTAGGAGATGAATCATCATAAAGTTTGCAGCCCCAAGGTGGCTAGTTGAACAATCAACTTCTCTAGGTCATAATGTTTGCATATGATATCCATTTTGGGAGCTCGATAGCCCGTTGGAAAGGTCTATCTAAGCTTTGGCCCCTTGAATCGCCAAAAAATGTCATTTGGGGCCTCAAAATGGCCCCAAAAGTTTGGGACTCGAAAAACCATAGAAAATTTCAAGAAAATTGTCAACATGAGGAACTGTTTTGAGCCAATGGAATAGGTGGGTGGCCACCTATACCCATATAGATCAAAATATGTATATAATATTTCTATATTAACTTTTAAAGTGAGATAATAATATCTGCGATTCTTTTACATTCCATAAATAAATAATAGTTTATACTAAAACATAATATGGAAATACGTAAAAAGGTTAGGAGTAGATGCATAGTATAATTCTCAGTTAGAAAAATGAATTTAAAATTCAAATCTACATACATACTATAATTATCAATACTAAATAGTAATAATTTAGTGAGGAACCTTCCACCACTGTCGAGAAAACATAATTGAAGTTGTCGTTCCTCCCAACCAACTCCTAGAGCATCCACGTCTTACTTGCTCCAAAACCCCCGAGCATGTTTTTTGAACCATAAGGACAAAATTCTATCAATACACCATCTCTTTGCATCAACAAATCAATTCCACATCCATATCCAACCTCCTGCTTGTTTGATGGACATACTATTTTATAGTATTTTTCCTAGGACTTGCTCATTTATGAGCCTCCTTCTCTTTAGCACTCCACAAGGAGTCTTGACCTGATTTTGCAGAAGATACCTCCTGCATCACTTGAGTTCTCACTCAATAGTTTTTGACATTTGTCTTTTCCCCTTGTGGGTCAACAAACACTCTTTTAATAACTACTTTAGTTCTCTTTCCTTTCAGTCTTTCATTTATTCAATAATAATATAATCCATTTACATTTATTTTGACTTTATTGTCAAAATATAAAAAAAAGATTCGAAATAATAAAATAATTAACAATTGTATTTGGTGTATTACATACACCTTCCCTTAAAGGAAAACACCGTCCTTATTGTTACTAATTCTTTGTCTCATTCCTCCATTATTTCATCTTGAAATAAAGTTGGATATGCCTCCCACATATTATTTTCTAGTTTCGAAATGGATTCCTCTAGACTAAGGTGTTTCCATTGCACTTTGATTTTATCGATGGTACGGTTCCGGAGTAAAAGTTTTATTTTGTCGAGAATACATTCTGTTTCCACTTGAAACTCTCCTTCAGGTTTTGCCTGTATAACATTCCAGTCAATCACATGAGTATCATCATGAACGTAAGTTGGAAGTTATTGTTATATACAAAGTCTACTAAGTGCAAGTAATCTTCCCGCTTACCAGGTTTATCAATTACATAAATTCTAAGCATGTCTTATAGAATCCAATTTACTCTTTCAGTTTGTCCGTCAATTTGAGGATGATATGCAGTGCTAAAATTTAATTATGTGCCTAGTCCATTAGACAAGGCTTTCCAAAAATTTCCTATAAATTTTACATCTCTATCTGAAATTACTACTTTAGGTACACCGTGCAACCTGAAAATTTATTTCTTAAATATATCAACAATGTTAACAGCCTTATAAGTAGATTTTACTAGAATAAAGTGAGCTTCTCTACTTAACTTATCCACTATGACCATGATTGAGTTGTGTTGTTTAACATTCTTAAGTAAACTTGTTATGAAATCCATGATAATAAATTCCCATTTCCATTCTGGAAAGGGTAATTCCTACAATAATCATGTTGGATGTTGGTGTTAAGCCTTTACCTGTTGACATTCAATGCAACATGTTATATATTCTACTACTTCCTTTTTCATATCAGGCCAAAAGAAAAATTTTCTTGTGATAGTAATCATTTTCTAATATCCATGGTGTCATGAATAAGGTCGTTTATGTAATCTGTCCATAACAATTAATTTAATATCTATTGAATTTGGTATATATAATCTACCTTTATGTAGTAATAACCCTCTTCCATTCAGACTAAGATATGATTTTATTTGATTCCTTTCATTTTATATGACCTCTTTTCCTTTAGTTTTTTATACTCTTTATCAAAATTTTCTACATTTGAAATTTTATTTTCTAAACCTGATTCATAGTTGCTGCTTGCATACAACAAGTTTGCGTGATGACTTAAAGCATTTGCAACTTTATTCTCTTTTCCTTTTATATGTTTTATTTCAAAATCATATTCGCTTAGAAATGATAACCACCTAGCTTGACTAGCATTAAGATTTTGTTCATCAAACAAGTATTTTAAACATATATTATCAGACATTAATAAGAATCTTCTTCTGATGAGATAGTGTCACAACATTTTTAGCGCATGTATGATGGCAAATAGTTCTAAGTCATGAGTACCATAATTCTTCTCGTATTCTTTTAACTTCCTAAACTTGTAGTCTACGACATAATTTTCTTCGATTAGTACTCCACCTAAACCTTCTTTACATGCGTTGGTGCATACTACAAAATATTTAAAAGGATCGACAATTTTTAATATAGGGGTTGTCGTTAACAAGTGTTTTAATTTATTAAAACTCTCAGTACATTTTTCGCTCCAATCAAGTTTCTTACCTTTCTTTTGTATTGAATTTATAGGGTATGCTATCTTAGAAAATCCTCCGATGAAATTTCAATAGTAGCTAGTAATCCCCATGAACGATCTTATATCGGTTATATTCTTTAGAGTGGGCCATTCATTGATAGCCTCAATCTTATTGGGATCAAATGATATCCCAACCTTAGACACCATGTGTCCTAGATACTAAATTAAGTCTTTAAAGAAGCCACACTTGCTAAACTTAACAAATAGTTGTTGTTCCCTTAACACTTGTAAAATTATTTATAAGTGTTCTTCGTGCTCTTGTTGCACCAAGAGAAGTGAGGTTCTCTCTAGCCCCGTATGGGAGAGATCCTGTCACATTATTCACATTATGCTAGCTGACATAAATAACAAATTTTTACGAAGAAAAATTCCTATGGCTTGGGGTACCACAATAGACAAAGTAACCGCATAAATCAATCCTTTCCCATATGCAAGAGAAACCAAACATCTAACACTAAAGGATCTCGAAGCATACCTTATTCTGGATGGTTGATGTAGATCCCCGTTGAGCTTTTCCACTCTCTCTTGTATTAGCAATTTGCTCTCTCAACATTCAGAAAATAAGACAAGCATGCTATATAATTGTGTTAGACCTACTCCAGCACATACAATCAATAACATGTAAGCATTTAAAAGCATCCATGGATTCAATACTCATTTAAATATACATTATTGGACAGGAAAAGATATTTCTATTAATATGAATCAGAGATTACAATAGTGACAACCTCTGTCGACAAACTGGAGAAACCGAGTCCTCCACTTGGGCCTCCACCACTTCAATCCTCCATCTCTCGATAGCAAGCTCACAAGAAAAATGCAAGCTTGGGAAGAACACAAAGTGATCCAAGGGTCAAAGGGATGCAGAATCAAATATAAGCTCCGGCAACAATGGACTATAGTTTTCTTGCTCTTCATTTCCTCCCCTTTCAATGTATCCAAAGGGTTCCTTATATAGTGCTTCAATGGGGTAATGAAAATTCAAATCCGAGTGATCTCAAGGTATATGGAAGGCTAAGAGACAAGTGACTCGGATCCACATTAAAGAAAACTCCAAAACTATTTGGCCTTTTGCACACATCCCGATGTATGCGGGTTTGAGGGTCATATCCGCGTATATACGCGAGAATAGGTTTAAAAGTCACATATAGAAAATAATTCATGTTTTTATGGATGATATTGGAAACATCAAAGGCACAAAAATGGTCCATGGGGTCCAAAGAGTCTACAGAGGGACAAGGAAGGCCATAAAGGTGTGATCCACCATGCATGGTAAAATCAGCTGTAACAAATGCCCCCTAATGTGTGAGGTCAGAGGGGTGGTACGATGGCCAAAATACATTATAAGTCCATCCTAGAAGTGGAGTGATGAAGAACCAGGTGGGAGAACCAGCCATCCAACTATATAATACAATAATCAAACTCTGCACATGATGAAGATATTCAAAGGATCATGATCTCCATGTAAGCTGAAGATATTTGGCATACACTGGAATCAAGTCACGAGAGCTGAAATCTCATGAACACTGGCATGATCAAGGAGGTAGCATATATGAAATGCCACCAATATGGAAGGTCTTCTACAAAATACGCTATGAGTACATGTCCTACTATGTGAATAGAGGTGTTAAGGTCAAACATAGTAGTCCATCATCTGATTACCGGTCATTGATGTATACCGTTAACAGACGCGAGGTCACCCACCGATAATGAAAATGGGAATCAAGGTACTAGAGTGCAAACTAACAAGTGTGAATAAATGTGTTGAGTTCGAACACTTGAAAGGATCCATCGATCAGGGGACATTGATGTATTCCCAAAACTGTCGATGGTGAGAGAACCTGCCAATGATGATTGCAAGTCTCAAGGCACTAAAAAATGACTCTAGATTCCTATCCCAGAATAAATGATCTTAATTTGATGGGATGAAATCTGTTGGAAGGAGGGCATTAATGCATCCCTCATCATCCAACATGAGGTACTCAGTAAGGTTGTATAATTTGGAAGGACTCGATCATAATGTGCACGAACCAGTATCAGTACCGGGAATGGCTGACATGCAAAGTCAAGAGAACTGAGGAATGGCCGACTCAGGTTTCAACTTCCTTAGAACAAGAGCATAAAGGCGAATGGTGACTGAATGTAGGCAGCATAGACTCAATATACAAAACTGGGAGATCTCAGCGACACAAGAGGCATCGAAAGAGGGTCCACAGGGACTGGAATCTTAACCAGTCGGCGGAGACAAACTCAGAGAAACGAGTACAGCTCCTAAAGTCAAACTATTAACCCAACCAATGGATGTGATATACATTGCTATGTTTGATGGCGACACGACTCAACTGCTGCCAAAGATAACATCTTTTCCTATCCAACTTTTTTGTTTTTTGATTTTTTTGGACTTTTTCAAATATTTTGAAAAGCTTGAAAAAGAATAAAAGTGCTTTATAGTTACAGACTAGGAGGATACGAGTGTCAAGGGGCAAACAAACTAGTTCCAAGCACTGGAACATACCTATGCTCAATGTAAGGACACATGTGTAGGATAGAGACACTCGGGGGAAAGTCCCCTCCCAGCAAAAAATGAGGAATTAAGCTACAAAGGATATGTAAAATGGCTCTGCGTGTCTAGCCATGAGACAAGCTCGGGCTATATAGCTGATGATCAAAGTCAGGGAAGCCGGCATAAGGCTAAATAAGGTAAGAAAAACTCATGATAATGAAATTACAACTTGACATAAGGGAGTCCTGGGGAAAAAGGCCAGCAAAAACATCAAGAGGAGTATGAGGCTCTTGCGCAAAGTCATGTCAATACTATACAAACGACTCCCACACCCTAAGGGAAAAAATATCGGCATGGGCACCAAATGCAAAACAGGAGCTAACTAGGGCACCCATGTATGGTCAAGCTCTACCATTCCCATCATGTCACTTCTAAAAGCAACAAGGAGGTTCCGTGATAAGATACAATGGGTTCCTATCTAAGGTTATAATGAAACGATCATAAGATCATGTAAAGTGAAAATGGATGTAAAACCTAATATATATGCTAGTTTAGACATAATACCTGAAATCAGCACGAACGGGTCAAAACCACGGTTGAAACGACGCCCAAAATGGACTCCTACATCATCAAATTAGTCCAAAAAGGTCCAAAATGGTCAGAAACGGTCCAAAACTATAGAAAGTGGGTAAAAATTTTCAAAATTTTCAATTTTTTTTTATAAATAGTAAAAAATTCAAAAATTCCAAATCATTTGAAATTTTTACCCATTAGGGCTCAAAACTTCCAACGCGAATTTCGGGAGCTTCGTCTGGCGAAATTCGACACTGTTTCTTCCAGGTAACTCCTCATGTCTTCCTCTTTCTATGTCATGCATTTTTTTTGAATTTTCATGATCAAATTTAATTTTTAAGCTAGTCTAAAATGGTCGTTTTGGCCCATGCAGATATCAGGGTTTTTTCCATGTATAGGGCTGGCCATACATGGAAAAACCTCCCAAAACCGCGTACGTACGCAGCTATTTTGCAAACAGTCGCGTATGCGACCGCACACAAGGTTTTTAAGGTATCTAATGACCAAAAATCAATTTTAATGTGCATGATGGTTCTAGAATGGAGAGAGAGGGAACATGGAGATGTAGAAGAAACTATTCAAGGTGACTTAATGGCTCAACAAGCTCTTCGTGCATGCAGTCTATATAAGTTTTGGTGTCTTGGAAGCCTGAAGGCCAAACCAAAACTCCTGTAGATGCTAGTAGACTACTGGGATCCAAACTCAGAGTCTTTTCATATCAATGGGATGTCTCTCACTATAGAGGTAGAGGACATATATTTTATTACTGGATTATCCCGAAGGGGAGATGTGGTGAACCTATGCTCTCGCGGACCCGAAAGTGGCCTTACCATTGATGAGTACATTGCAGTATACTATTTTTCAGACACGAAAAAGGTTGGTAGTCAAATCTTGACAAATTCCATCCAGGTACTAGGACTGAAGGTAATACTATTGGCACTCGGAAGGATACCTGGTCTATCATCACTCCAACAGGCCTCGCGGCCATTGATGTTCTATGTAGTGGAGTGTATGAGACCCAAAGTGTACGACTGGAGCACTGCATTGTTCAGTAACAGGAAGCAACAAATCAGTGACTGCAAGATGGAAAGGGTGAGAAACTTCAGTTTCAGAAGCATACTGATCATGTTCTTCTTTGAGCGTGTACCGAGGCTAAGCCCTATATTGGAGATTCCTCCACATGAAGTTCAAGATCCAACCCAACGATGTTGTAAAAATGTTATGCGCATACTAGGTGGAGGTAGGGTGGCTAACCCCTACCCAGTGGACTTCTTTCCATGGTGGAGGCAGTAGATTATTGCCATCAATGATTATCCCTATGTGGGAATAGATTTTCGGGGAGATCCAGACGTTCCTCTACCACCAGGAGCGGCATATGGTGACATAGGTAATGAATCCCAAACCCTCTTTTTAAGTTTTTTGAATTATAATTTTTTTTTTTGGTGTGTTTTGATATATTGACTCAAAAGACATGTTTTGGTGTGACGACACATAGTGAAAATCTGTCATGTGTATGCAGATGTTGGACCATGGTGGCCTGACGGTTTCCCTTGTCATAAACGGAGGGGAAGAGGAGATGACATCATGGGTGTGGATGCAGAGCGAATGCTCCAAAGCATTCACACAGACTTTGTACGCTTGACACATAGGGTACCCATGGTGCAAGTCGAGGACTTTCCTGAGGCCATGCAACGTTAGGTGGTTGGTGTGCCATGAGCATGGGTTCGGTTATTCTGACGACTACCTAGAGCTGTGGTGTGCTACCACGATCAGAACCCCCCTCCTCCTCCACAGGCTTAGAGACCTAAGAGTGCTTCATTTTTGTACTACCGTGTATTATATTTTGGTGGCTCAGAAGCCCCATTTTTTTATTATGACACTTATGTATTATGACGTCACATTTTGGATGTTTAATGACAAAATTTTTATGATGATTGATTTTATTTATTTACATGTGTGTAAAAATGTATGTTTGTGATATGCTTATGGTCTATGAAACAAATGCCAATCTAACACATAGTTACCGTATGAGTCAGCAACTTGATTAAAAATTCTTGAAACATGTATGTTATGTTATGTTCTCAAATTGTCATTCTAACAATATCATGCGTAAGAATATTCGTAATAATGTTGGATCCCTAAAATGATGCAAGCCATTAAGCTGTGAAACTACAAACTGCGAATCAAGATGTACCTCAAGAGAGAGAACAACATGTGAAATGACATCCCGCAATAACTCGATAACGACACTATACTCAACAACATTGTTCGAAGAAGGCCGTAAACATATGCCTCCTGAAGACAATACCTGACCTGTAGGAGTATAATTCACCCAAGCACCAGAAGCTGAGTGTTGAGTGTGGCGGCTAGCACCATCAACAAATCCTATGTAAGTGAAAGACTCCATTGACATCTTCCATAAGAAGCGAAAGCTAATCAACAAACCCGATCACCATAAGAACACCTAACTATGCAAAAAACTGTATAATTGTGCTCATGCATAGTATTTTTTAAGATAGAGCCCATTTCTAGGGTCCGCCAAGGCTGTCCCTTCATAATCCACCAGCTCATAGGTGCCTTTCTCTAACACATGTTTGACTACGTAAGGACCATGCCACATGGGATTAAACTTCCCTGCCCCCAAGGGTTCTTAAGCTTGATCCCACAAAAGGACCAAATCACCTTCACTAAACCTCCTTGGATGGACAAAATTATCATATTGGACCTTAAAGCGATGCTTATTTACTTCTAGAGCCACTAAGGCATCCTGACGCTACTCATCAAGCTTCTCTAAGTGGACCAAATGTTCCTCCAATGTGGAATTGTCTGGTAAAAGCTCTATAGCTAGCTTCAACGAAAGGATTTCACATTCAATCGGCAAGATAGACTCCACCCCATGAACGAGCTGATATGGATAGAAATTGGTGGCAGTCTTAACCATAGTCCTATAGGCCCACAAAGAAGGATATAACATCATATGCCAATTCATCTTTCCTTGTGCGATGGTTCATTGGATAATGGACTTAAGTGATTTATTCACTGCTTCAACCTATCCATTCGCCTGAGGGTAATCAGAAGAGGAGTGCTCCTACTTATACCCTAACTTCGAACCCAACTCTTCCATCATTCTATTCTAAAAGTGCCTACCATGGTCGGTGACAAGCTCTTTCAGAATGCCGAACCGAGTAATAATTTGGTTGAACATGAAATGTGCGGCTGTCTCACCGTCGGATTTAACCGTGGGCATAGTCTCAGCCCATTTCGTGAAATAATCAACAACCACTATAATGTGATGATGCCCCCCAGCCGAAGCTGGGTTGCAATCCATGAAGTCAAGCCCCCACTTGGTGAAGGGACCGACGGTGATAATCAGATGTAAAGGGGCAAGCTGTGAGTGCATATTGCGTGCAAACACTTGGCAAGGGTGACACTTCTTGAACGCACTGACACAATCTTTGAAGATCGACGGCCAAAAATATCCTGCTCTCAAGATTTTTTGGGCTGTAGAAATCCCAGATAAATGACCACCACACGCCCCTCCATGGCAATCATTCAGCACAATCTCGACCTCGTCATGGGTTAAACAACAACTTAAAATGGAATCTACCCCACGACAGTGTGAAGTGTTATACACTATAAGGTAGTTCTTAGATACATGACGTAACCGTCATCGCTCATCCCATGAGAGGTGAGTAGGAACCTTCAACATTTGCAAATACATAATGATATCCCCATACCATGGGTCCAAAGTTGAGATAAGGAAAATATGCTCATCGACAAACGTATCTTCATAAACCTCCTCCTCCTCCACACTTGGAAAATTAGAAATGAGCTCCACAAAAATCAATGATTTCTTCGATTTCACCGAAATGAATTTGAGATCGAATTCTTGCAAAATGACAATCCACTTATTATATTTTCCCCTGATCATCCTTCTAGTGAGGATGAACTAAAATGGATTGACATGAGCTACCACCAAGGTCTGGCGAAGGAGAATGCAATGTCTCAATATCTGAACTACATGAACGGTGGCCAAGGAAAGTTTCTCTACATGAGAATAATGTATTTACGCATCAATAAGGTTCCGGCTCAAATAATATATGACATGCTCATGGAGCTCCTCATCCTCTTGAACCAAAACCATACCAACCGTCTCCATGGATGCGACCTCATAACTAAAAAAATAACGGCTATAGTCAGGTGGACTAAGCACGGGGGCCGATGCTAAGGCTTGCTTAAGAGCATCAAAGGACTCCTAGGCTCGCTCATCCCAGCAAAAAGTGGTGTCCTTATTTAGAAGACGCATAAAGCCTTTAGTCAAATTGGCAAAATTAACCACAAATCTCCATAAGAAATTTTCCATGCCTTACAAACATTGAATATGTCTAATATTACGCGAGGAAGACAATTGAAGTATTGGCTCAACCTTTAAGGGATCGACTTTTATACCCTCCTTGTATACATTGAACCCTAGCAAGTGACCAATGGTTACGCAAAAGATGCACTTATGAGGATTTAACCTAACCTGGTAATGGTGGCATATTTCGAATACTAATCTCAAATGGTATGGATGATGCACTCTCAGACAAGAATGAGCAGCAATATCATCCAAATACACTTCGATAATTATTTTGAGATCATGAAAAATCAAGGTCATAGCTCGCTGAAAGGTGGCTCCGGCGTTTTTAATACCGAAAGGCATCTTCCGATATGAAAATGTACCCCAAGGAAAAATAAATGCAGTTTTATGTTGATCCTTGGATTTGATCTGAATCTAATTATATTCGGAAAAATCATCCATAAAGGAGAATACCTTGCTTTCGGCACACTCATCCAAAATCTGATCAATAAATTGTGTGGAAAAATTATCCTTAGGACGAGCACAATTTAAATCACAGAAATCAGTGCATATACGGATCACTCCCTGCTTCTTATCCACCAGAACAGGATTTGAAACCCACTCCATCAAGGGAACAGGATAGATAAAACCAGCTTTTAATAGCTTCTCTATCTTAGCCTTAATAGCGGGTGTCTTTCTAGGATTCACTGCATGCAAACGTTGTCGAACAGGCTTCGCATTCAGATAGGTCTTAATTTCATGTTCGACAATACAAGGGTCGATACCCGACATTTCTTCATATGACCAAGAAAAGATGTAACGAAACTCTTTAAATAAATCGGTATACTCCTTGATCTCATCAGGGGAAGAATCATCCCTAATGTAGATTGTCTCAACTTTGCCAAGATCATGAGAAATATTGATAGGAATGGTAGGTGATAGATTTGCCATGTTCCCATCAGCCATTTAACAACGAGAGCTCGATGGAACCACGGGACTACCAATATTCTCGCTAATAATCTCCCTATAATCCTCATGCTCTATACGGTTAAGCTCAGGAAGAAAATATGATCTATGATGCAACTCTTCCCAAGGTGGTTCAACCCCTGACATGGCCTCAATAATGGCTTCATCTGATGGAAAAACACCATCAAGGTAGTCGTGTGTGTGAGAGGACTCAACTACCCACGCAGGAAACACATATGGGTCCTCCTCCTCCATCCACGAAGAGGAAGGGCTAGGCTCTTCAACACAATCAAGATTCGCTTGATATGCTATCATTGCTGCAGGAAACAACACATCCGTTTCAACAGGTCCATTTGAAGGACTCAGTGAAGGAAGAATCCAAGGATCTTCCATATGGGTAGTGCGAAAAGGCACTGACTTCAATGAAGATGAAGCCCCACCAAAACTAGATCCAATCATAAGAATGGGCGTAGGACAACTAAAGGTCCCCATAAGATATGGATACATACCCACACCCACACTCCCAGTTGTCGGCTAAGAATGATCGATAATCGGGATAGAAGCTCCCGATGATGCACTGACACTCAAATTACAGAATGATGTCTGATCAATCCTAACAATTTTCCCATTAAATGGAAAGTGTACTACTGGAAATAGAGAAGAGGCTACGACTTGCATACTATACATCCAATTCTGGCCTAGTAAAATATTGTAGTCAAGGGGTGCATCAACCACCTTGACCTCGATTGCGACGGTCTTCCCTCCCAATTGGACCTTAAGAGAAGGAAGAATCTCGTGTGGCCGAAATGATGTACCATCAAAGGCAGTCAACGTGGTAGTGGATTGAGACAACTCGGGAGAACCCAAACCCTTCCATCATGACAAAGACATCATGGAAGCAGCAACGCCTTTGTCAATCACAGTGCGTTTGACGGTCATATTAAGACACTCTACATGAATCAAAAGAGACACGTAGTAAGGAAAGCGAGGCTGTAGTCCCATGGTTTCAAATTTGATGATGGAAGAAGAGTTATCATCACTAATCCCAAGAGCAGAAAGCAAGGCTTTCCTTTGCAGAGGACAACTCTGAAGTACTTCAAGTGTGGACATCGCACAAGGATTTTGGCCCAAATCCTTGAGAACAGAATAGTTCTGGGCGGCTCTGGCATTAGGATTTTGCCCTGAACGCTTTAGGAATCCCTTAGGAATGCGAGGTGCAATTTCAGGTTTATCCATAGGGTTTTCAATATGCAAAGGGCTCTCGGGTGGAGCGGGTTCTTTTCTAAGGTTCGATTGTGATGAACCATAGTCTTTCGCATGAGTCACAACCTTATTAGCATGTACCATGTTGATGCAACCATGACCAGTATTGGCTTCTGGTGGATTTTTTTCTCCACCCGATGCACAATGAGGATCATTGGTACTCGAGTTCATATTTTGATTATGGGGTAAAGGATTGGTTAGCACAGCTGGGCCCTATGCTATGAACCTCGAGGCATCTTCCATATGAGGGAACAAGTGAGTGAGGTGGTCCTCCTTACACAATTTGCAAGGAAACTTAACCTTATGTTTAGAATGCTTGTCCCTCCCAGCATTGCGGGCGTCCTTGTCATTAAAATTGGAATTTTCATTCTTGTTCCCACCCTTACGATTATTCTTACCCCTTTTCTTATTCCTTCCAGGTTGCTGGTTTCCCTTCTGGTCTGAAGATTGCACAAAAAGTACAGTCACGGTTTGGGTGGGTTGAGACGAAGTCGTGGCTTGTCCAAAAGCTGATTGATTAATAGACAATTGACTCACTTGTCTTACAACTGAATCCACAGGTTTGGCACTTGTACAACCTACAATTCCATCGGCATGTGGTCTACGCTCGATCTTGGGATCGAAACTAGAACGCAGAGCGTCAGGTATGATCTCATACAAAAGTCCGGATTGAGCATAAATCAAATCCAATTCTTGTTCCCTAAAAGCTACTTGTTCCTCGTTCTGGACACTGGATGTAGAAACATCCTTCGCGATGTAAGGTAGCAATGATTTGAGGAACCATTCAAGGAGAAACTCCAGTGGTATGAAGGATTTAATAAACCTCTTCCATCTACGCCACTCTTGGATATGGTCTGAGATATGTGTGGCTTTGTCTTGTCGAAATGTTGACAAGAGTTATATACCAATATCGTAATGCACGGGTAGCTGGAAGTGATTGAGGAAAGTCATAGAAAGGTCATCGAACAAAACAAATGCCCCCCTCAATAACTCTATATACCATTTTGCTGCAGGCCTGGTGAGGGTGCGTTGAAATAGCCTTAAACAGATTTAGTCGTCATGTAAGGAATTGGAAGAGCACCAAAGGTGAAAAGTAGTGACATGTTCACTAGGATCTTCTCCTGCTTTGCCCTTGAATTTGGGAATATCCGAGGGAAGCTTGTTAGGGATAGCCGGATAAGCCAGGTCATGAGATACCGGATCATTCATGAGTCTCAATAAGTTAGGTAAGTTTAACGTTGTGAGGAAAGGGATCCTAGGTTGAGCCGGTCTATGCCACGTTCCCTGATAGTTTTGGTTCATATAAGGCTGACTATTGTAAATACCACGGCCTTGGCCATAATATCCTCCTCTCGTTTGACCCGTGTAGGGCTGCATGGAAGCATTATGATGTGGTGTACCTTGACTATGTGGTGCTACAAAGCCATAATTAGAGGAGTAAGTGGGTTGTTGATACCCATACCCACAGGGTTGACAGTTCTGTCCATACTGCGGTCCATAAGATTGTCCATGAGAAGCTCCATAAGGTGTCCCATGGGATGTCCCTTGAGAATCTCCATAATTAGGGATATGGGGAACTCCTTGCGATGGACCGTGAGACGATCCAGAAACAGAAATATGACCTCCCGAGACAATAGGAGGTACTTGACTCTAAGGTACTACCATGTGAGCAGTCGCAGAATGAACATGGCTGGTAGCAATATTCTATCCCAAAGGACCACATTAATGAGGGGGAGGAAGGGTTGTCAAAAATGCATTTGAAGGAGTAGGGTTTGAGGACGAAGGGACATGTGAGGGATGTAAGTGGTATTCCCTATGGTCACTCATCTCGATTCTGGTATCTGCATTTGACTACTAACACTAGGTCTAGGATGAACATGTGAGGTAGCTTCCACCACCGGGGTGGAAGGTGCAACATGACTAGTGCTCCCAAATCTCTCCACATGGAAAGGAATAGGAGTGCCCCCAGGCGTAGTGCTAGGTTCAATTTATGACTTGGCATGATGTGTCAGATCGTGTGCAGGGATATTAGCCGTGCCATAACAAATATAACTAGTGCTTGTGGGTTCATGATGAGTCTCGTCACCTGGTAACCAATATCGGTGACTTATGAATGAGGGATCATAACCAGAATGTGAAGGTATTTCTGGTGAAGGATCATATACAGGAGTAGAATCTACATCCCCAACCTCTTGAGGTGGAGAATACATCTCAGGAATCTCATCCTCGCAGTCTCCCATCGTGTGTGAATCAATGTGAGAAGTAGTCTGTCCGGACTGTATGTTTCTCTCTCGCAAAGGAGGAAGAGATGTGGAAGGTGGAAGTCCTGCTAAACAATGAGAATAGTGAAGTGCCGCACCCGAATCCACAATGACTCAAAAAATGAAAAAGACTCTATCTAATTATGCAAACCCTAGGAAAACTAGCTTGCACAGAGCATACACCTATACAATGTAAATCCAGATCACAAGCAAACAAGGGTAGGATATGTGAGCTCCCGAATGAAGCAAGTATGTCTCACCAAGGAGAGGCTTGAGACTCCCATACACAACAAGTGGAGGTTTGTAACCAATTATAGTGGCCCTTAGCTTCAACACATATAGCGACTGTGATGTCCGACCCCTACCTAGCCAAGACACCTGCAAAATAACCTCTACGAAGTACCCCCTCGATAACCTAGGTAAGGCAACTAAGGTCACCTCAATATAATCAATGCTCAGGTGGACAATTGCAGGTGGGATTGACCATATGGGTAGGGTAACAAATCCCAAATCTCCTGAAAGAGCCCTCAGATATGAATACAATCCTGTAAATATCTTCGGTGCTACTCAGTTTTGACCAGGGGTCATCCCAATCATTAACTGCTCACATTGCCTCGTGCTTAACTCCCTTGTAAGAGGAGCATCCCGAGAAACATTAATTATACCAAGGAATTTCACACTCTCACCTAGACAGACACATACATGTTTCATTTAGTGGTCTTGGAGAATTTACTCATAATGAACTATTCCAAGACCCTAAAACCTAATCTTGTTGGTGCACCCTATAAAAGAAAAGAGTGTAATTCATTTTATTATGCGTTGATTTTAATTGTCTTATTACTCAAAAGGGAAAATGACCGTGAAACTAATGGTGTTATGATGCAACAAGAAGTAAAATGCACACCTAACAATCAATGCAAATGCACTGTGTCGAATGAAAAACGGGATATGCTACTACATGAAGTGCAAAATTTTCCTTCAAATGAAGATGCAATCATTCCTATATGAAAATCTAACTAATATTCTTCCAAGCAAACCTAGTGCAAGTACCATGCAAAATGCAACAATGCATAATGATGCAAAAAGTAAATATTTTTGTATTTTTTGAATTAAAATGAGATAATAAAGCAAAATTATGACCCTACAACCCCCAGACTCTACAAGCACTATTCAGATAGCACCCAAGCAAAGCACTAAGGTAAAAGAGACCTAGTGCACTAATCTCAAAACAAAAAATAGAAAATGCAATGACAAGAACATTCTCAAAAAGAAATTCAAACTAAAAAGCATCTCTAGTAAAAAATAGAGGTGTATACAGACTCCAGAAGCATCCAAGAAGACTCGGTAATTATCCAAACTCACCTAGAAACACTTAATCTTCCCCCAAAAGGAAAAACTCAGGGCATATGTGACTGTGTGCAGAAAACCCACGTATATACGTGGATATCCCAGTAAAAACCGCGTGTACACACAACTGTGAAGACAAAACTCGCGTACAGGAAGAAAAAGAGATAAAAAAGAAGGCAAGCAGACCAACTGAGACAAAATTTACTCCTATTAGACACTACTAGGCAAACATGCCCCCAGACCCGACACAGAAACAGAGAAATAAGAGCAATTCAAGAACATTGAATGTTGATAAAACCCCCAAAAGAAATGACTAGGAACTCCCGAGTATGGTCGCCAATTTTGTTACGAAGAAATCTTCCTATGGATTTGGGTACCACAACAGACAGAGTAATCGCAGAAATCAATCCTTTCCCATATGCAAGAGAAACCAAACATCTAACACTAAAGGATCTCGAAACATACCTTGTTTCAGATGGTTGATGTAGATCCCATTTGAGCTTTTCCACTCTTGCTTGTATTAGCAATTCTCTCTCTCAACATTTAGCAAACAAGACAAGCATGCTATATAATTGTGTTAGACCTACTCTAGCACATACAATCAATAACATATAAGCATTTAAAAGCATCCATGGATTCAATACTCATTTAAATACACATTATTGGAAAAAAAAAATTCTATTAATATAAATCAAAGATTACAATAGTGACAACCTCTGTCGGCATGTCTACGAACCAGAGAAACTGAGTCCTCCACTTGGGCCTCCACCACTTCAATCCTCCATCTCTCAATAGCAAGCTCACAAGCAAAAAGAAAACTTGGGAAGAACATAAAGTGCTCCAAGGGACAAAGGGATGCAGACTCAAGTATAAGCTCCGGCAACAATGGACTATAGTTTTCTTTCTCTTCAATTCCTCCCCTTTCAGTGTATCCAAAGGGTTCTTTACATAGTGCTTCAATGGGGTAATGGAAGGTCAAATTCGAGCAATCTCAATGCATATGGAAGGCCAAGAGACAAGTGACTCAGATCCACATCAAGGAAAACTTCAAAACTATTTGGCCTTTTGCACACATCCCGATGTATGTGGGTTTGAGGGTCATATCCGTGTATATACACAAGAATAGGTTTAAAAGTAGCGTATAGCAAATAATGCATGATTTTAGGGATGATCTTGGAAACATCAAATGTACAAAAATGGTCCATGGGGTCCAAAGAGTCTGCAGAGGGACAGGGAAGGCCATAAAGGTGTGATCCACCATGCGTGGTAAAATCAGTTGTAACACAAATATTAAAAAATAGAAAAATATAAATTACATATTGACTTAAATAAATTAAAAATTAAAAATTAAACTAGTATAGATCCATTTTATACCCACATCTATCAAGTCCTGATAGGGATCCAAATGGTAAAAAAATATACACCTCAAGAAATTGGATCCCTTTCGGTGCTTGATAGATCATATGGGTTTAAAATGGATCTATGCTAGTTTATTTTTAGAGTAGATTAATATGTCGTCAATAAAGACAACTACGAATTTATCTAAGTATTTTCTTAATATATTATTCATTAAACACATAAAAGTTTTCAGGAGTTTTTTAACCAAAAGGGAATTACAACAAACTTGTAATGACCATATCTGGTTCTAAAAATAATTTTAAGGATGTCTTCTTCCTTTATCTATACCTGATGGTATCCACATCTTAAATCTATTTTTGAGAAGATGGTTTCCCCTCCAAAAAGATCAAATATAACCTGAATCTGGGGCAAAGGATATCAATTTTTAATTGTCATTTTATTTAACTGTCGATAATCTATACATAGTCTTAGAGTGCCATGCTTTTTCTTTACAAATAAAATCGGTGCTACCCAAGGGGAAACACTAGGTCTAATGTACTTTTTATCAATTAGTTCATGTATTTGTGATTTTAGTTCAGTAAGCTCTACTATATTCATTTGATAGGAATCCTTTGATGATGGTACCACCCCTGGTACCAAATCGATTGTAAAATCTATACCCCTCTTACTTCTTCTAGAAATATGTCTTTAAAATATTTTAAAATTGGTATATCTTCTATTTTAGGTTTATCATGTTTCTGTTTGTCGCCCATTACAAAAACTGCAAAAACTTTGCATCCTTTACGTACAAACCTTTTCAACTGTAAGGCAGACGTTTCTCTTATGGTAACTTTTCTGAGAATTTCTTTTACAATAATGGCTTTACCTTTATCATCTAAGCATGAGAATGCTTTATCATACAAGTTTAACATAGCTCTATGTTTTTCTAGCCATTCCATTCGTATCAACAAATCATAAGACCCTTAATGTAAGATATTTAAATCAGCATGTGTTTTTAAGTCATTCATAATAAATTCACAGTTTTTCACATAATTAGTGACCTTTCATTTTGTCCATGTAGCAAGTTGTATTAACCAAGATTTTTCAAAATTATCTTGTTGTAATTTATATAATTCTAGAATTCTAGGTGACACATAACTTAGAATTGCACCTGGATCAATAAGTATAGAAAGGGGTTTGTATTTTATCATACCTTCAATTTCAACCATAGATGTTTGATGGTCTGCTTTTCAGTTCTCCAATGTTGCACTGATTCTAGGCTTGCTTCTTGATATTTCCCCCACTTTGGTAGCTTCTTGAATTGAGTGGACATTATTAAAAAAAAATATTTCTTACGGGGCAATATTTAAATTAATGTTGCTCACCACATTCTCAACATTTTAGTAGTTCCTTTCATGCAATATTTTTATTAAAGGCAGTGGGTGTTTCCCTTTCTTTTGCTGCTACAGAATTTTGATGATTAAATTTTTTACAATTATTCCCTTGATATCCCCCATATTTATTCCCAATGTTCTTATTAATCTTAGTTCCTTTTTTTTCTATTCAAAGTTGTCACATATTTTATTTTTATCGTTAGGTATGTTTCCCGTTTGTTCATATTCTTATCAAAGCAGAAGTTATCTTTTCTTATTTCCTCTTCCAGAATTTTGGATTATCGTATTCAGTTCTCTCTTTGAACATAATAGGTAAAAAACTAAGGAAGTGTTGTATTCTTTGTTTCTTGCCAATGATATAAGGCACATAATAAAGTAAACTTAAGAATTTACTGCAAAGTTCTTTCATGGTCATGGCACCTAATCTTAATTCATAAAAAAAAATAGCTTTTTCTTCGTAATATTGTTCTGATAAATAATTTAGTTTAAAATGTTTCTTGAAGGTTTTCCATGTTATATAACGTTCTTTTATGTCCTTTAATTTCTTTATGTCAAGCCACCAGATATCAGATTTTCTAGTTAAGTTATAGATTGCCATATTTTCTTTTAATTCATCAGAATAGTTATAAATATGTAAATACTTTTCATTCCAAGATAACCAAGATTCTGCTTCTTCTCCTTTTTCGATCTCTTTGTTAAACATATGAGGTTTGATCTTTTTGAATTCACCATAAATTTATTCATACGATTTTTATTTCTTTTTCTTCTGATTACTATCACTACTTTCACTAGAATCTTTATGTTTTTCAATATAACATTTAGCTGATTCTTTGCTTGAAGATTCAATCTCATCTTTGGAAAATCCTAGTTTCCTTACCTAACGTTTGTAAGGTTTATTTTTTTCCACGTTAAGTTTGGGTTCTTTATTTTTCTCTTTTACATTATTGTGCAGTTTAGACAACAGAATGCTATTTAGCTCTTCCCGTGCTTTCAAGATACGTTCGTTATCTTCTTTAAATCATTTTAGTTATTCCCTTAATTATTTTATTGTTTGTAATTTCATTTAGATTTACCCATATTTCAGTATCTCTAATTCACCTTCTTCATTGTTTATTGGATTCCTAGGATGTGATTCCTCTTGAGCAGACATTCCCACATCTTCCATAATTCTTGCAGAAACAAGGTTATTATTTTCTTCTTGTTCATAAGAGAGTCAAACCATAACAAAATATAGTTAGTTTTTTGTTTTTATCAGTTTGAGTGTTGGGATTGTTTAGGCCAAGTGTTGTAACCATGCTCTGATACCATTCTATCACAAACCCGTAAAATCCATAAAAAAAAGCTTTACTACTTATTATTATTCTTATCGTAACATGTAACTATTGGTCGTAGCGACTTGATATTCGTCGCCATAGGTTTTTTTATCATATGCATGTGAATTTAACTTGATTTGTGAGAATATGATCTAGATTTATGTGAGAATGAAATGAAAGAGAACATATATATATTCACATGCACATAATATATGGAGAAACACAGTGATACATTAAACTCGGATTCTATTAAATGAATGAAACATAATACACTCTAAAACAAAAGCAGCTAGAATGGTGGTAGTTGTATCTTTGAGGAGAGATGTGGAAGCTATGCTCACTTGTGACAAGTTGAATACAAAAGGAGCCTGAAGGACCTTTTATAATAAATCCTTGGAGAGGCATAAAACCATAAAACTAAACCTAGTATATGAATCGTCATAAATGTATTGGCTCGAAGGTGGTTAGTTGAACAATGAACTTCTCATGGTCATAACTTTTGCATACAATCTCCATTTGGGGCACTCGATAGCCCGTTGGAAAGGTCTATATGAGATTTACAAGTTTCAAATGGGGCCAAATGCATGCCAAAGGAAAATATTTGTCCCTTGAATCGCCAAAAAACATCATTTACGACCTCGAAATGACCCGAAAGTTTGGGACCCGAAAAACCATAGAAAATTACAAGAAAATGGTCAACATGAGAAACTATTTTGAGCCAGTTGAAAAGGTGGGTGACCGCCTATACCCATAAGGATTAGTCCTCCTGCCTTAGGAAGCAATGGTCTCCATTGTGTTGAGTTCCCCCATCAAATGGGGAAACTTCTTTTGAACTTGACTCCTGCTGAGCCACTTGCCTTGGTGGGGGATTTGCCCTACTTTGACAGCTCGATATAGTTGGATCTTCTGTTGGCTAGTGCCCTTAACCTGTGTGTCCATGATTTGATCAATGGTTTCTTGTTCCATGTAGTTGGGATTAAGCTCTGTAGGTTTCAATTGTTCTTTTACCTATGAGGTGTCCAACAGTGGTGCAAAATATGGCCGAAGGAGCTCCACGTTGAATATTGGGTGCATGCCAAGGAATGGAGGAATGCTTAATTCGAAGGAATTACCATAAAATTCCTTGGTGATGGTGTATGGCCCATATCGAAGTGGATGAAGATTAGAATGGGGTCCTGTGAGCCTCTCTTTCTGCAAATGCAAACAAACCTTATCCCCAACTTGGAACTTGTGTGGAACTAGATGTCGGTCATGTCGCTGCTTGTATTTAGTATTGGCCTTTTCCAAAATGTCATGGACCTATTGGTAGATGTGTTGGATTTATTCAACAGATACGGTGTCATCATCAAAATCAACCTGAGCATGGGAAGATTCCTCTTCTGTGGATGCAAGGGGCAAAGCTACATTAATTGGGGCCAGTGGTTGGAAACCCAGGCACACCTGAAAAGGGTTGTGACTGATAGATCTATGAAGAGCTCAGTTATAGATATGTTGAACATAAGGAAGGATCTCATCCCATGTGTGGATATTTTTAGAATTATACATTCTTAGATTATGCACAATCATCTGGTTGACTACCTCTGTTTTTCCATCAGCCCAGGGGAGGAAGGAAGTTGATTTAGTGAGATTGGTATCCATCAATGACCATAGACTAGACCAGAAAGTGCTCAGGAAATTGTTTCCCCAATCTAAAATGATAGTCCATGGAAACCCAAAATGAACCCAAACATGCTCGAAGAATAGCTTAGCAGTGGATTCTGCAAAGATGATATTCTTACAAGCTATTAGATTGGCCATCTTAGAGAAGCGATCCACAACCACAAACAAAAACTCATTACCATGCTTGGTTGAAGGTATTCCTAACATGTAGTCCATGGATATGGATTCCCATGGCCCATTTAGAGTGGCAAGGGGGGTGTACAACCCTTTCTTTTTAAGGGTTGGTTTTGTGATGGCGCAAGGAGTGCATGATATGATATATCGCCCGATGTCTTGTCAGAGTTTGGGACAGTAAAAATAATTCTACAAGACTGCCACTATATTCTTAATACCAAAGTTCCCTTCCACCCTACTGTAATGTGATTCCCAAATCATATTCGCATACTCGCTTGAAGGAACACAGAGATGGCCCAGGTGGCATAACAATCCTTCCTGAAGATGAAACTATGCCAATAGTGTACTTTCACATAAGAATTGATATATAGGAGTGAAATAAGAATCATTGTCATATAGTTGAGGCTACCTAGAGGTATCATGGTCACAAGAGTTGAGCACTGTGGTTAA
This sequence comes from Pseudotsuga menziesii, assembly GCA_001517045.1. NCBI lineage: Eukaryota > Viridiplantae > Streptophyta > Pinopsida > Pinales > Pinaceae > Pseudotsuga > Pseudotsuga menziesii. The sequence goes on from LPNX011143893.1 coordinate 100,235, forward strand.
TGCTTCCATAAGAGGTCGAATGAGGAAATCATTGACTCAATTGGTGTTTCCCTTATTATATTTAATGTTCAGGTGGAATTGCTGCAAGTAAGTGGACCACTTCTGGTGGTGATCACTCTATAACTTTCCTTGGGTTTGCATGAACTGCAAGGGCTTGTGATCAGTGTGGATGAATTTTTCTTTTCCAAGCATGTAATGCTTTCATTGGCGATAAACTTGGACAATGGAGTGCATTTCCTTGTCATAGGTGGGGTACTTGTTGACTGTATCTAAAGTGTCTCACTGTGATATTCCACTGGATGGACATGGTGAGTGAGGGCCGCACTAGCAGCATAGTCCAAAGCATCTGTCTCGGTCTCAAGGGGTTGTTGTAGATAGGTTAAGGTAAGGACGGGCGTTGAACATAAGCATTGCTTCAACTCCTCAAATGCGTGTTGTTGTGAATTGGACCAGATGAACTTGTCCTTAGATCCATATTTGGTCACCTAGATAATGGACCAAGCAATATTAGAGAATCCCAATACAAATATACAATAGAAGTTTGTAAGGCCTAGGAAGCTACGAATCTTTGTGAGAGTCGTCGGGGTCAGTCAATTGTGAATGGCTTGGATCTTGGCCAGATCTACATGAAAAGCATGTTTGTCTACAATGTATCTTTCCATGCTAAATGAGCACTTAGGTTAGATTGGCATATAATTTGTGATGTCACAGGGTGTTGAGGACCTGGTGGATATGTTGCATATCTTATTCCCATGATCTATTGTAGATGAGTATATAATCTAGATATACGAACACAAAGGAATTGGTAAATGGCCGTAGAATGTCATCCATCATCCTCATTAAGGTTGTTGGAGCATTAGTCAAGCCAAAAGGTATTACCAATGTCACATGCCCCAATTTGCAAAAAAATTTTAATGTTATTGAGGAACATTATGTTATAGTTTATGCTAAGTTTGTAATTGATGACCAAGTAGGGTCAAGGATAATTAATGTATTTCAAAATGTTTTATTTAAAAAAATAAATAAATGATGAGACAACAGCTTAGGGAAGCTGTTAAAAGAGTGTTAACTGGTCACTTGGTGGAAGAGACTGGGTGGAGAGTATACTGACAAGTGGCAACATCCTCAAACTACTTCTAACTGTTGCAGGTGGAAATTTCCCTATATTTGTGGTCATGATTCCCCAAGAAAGTGGAATTGGAGCAGGTGGCTCATTAAGTAAAAACTGACCCAGAAGACCTATGAATTATTATAAAACTTCCCATTGAATACAGCTGAGGATGCTCATTTTCTGGAATTGTGATCATTCAAGGTGAAGGAAGTGCACATGAGAAATTCGATGGAGGGGACTTATCGAAGTGAGTTTGAGGGGCTAACTGCTGAGAACTGAACTTATGCAGCTGTTGGGATGAAGTTCTTACTGTTGTAAGCAGAATTGAATTACTATTGTAATTTGACCAGTCAAGTGACAAAAGGTCTTAAGGATACATCCTTCACCCAGTACTCTACCAGGAGGACCAGGAAACAGGCTCGGGGGTCCTGAGGAAGTGTAGACTAAGCTTTCTCTAGGAGTTGGTTGGGAGGAACAGCCTCCTTAAGATGTTGTCACCTTATCATTTGACAGGTTTTTATTTGTTCAGGTTATTTATAATTTATTTAATTTATTTACAGTTTCAGCAAATGTTTACTAGTTTTTCAAAGATATGCATGTGGTTGTTTTGTTAAGGTTTATGCAGAAAAGAGCATGGTTTATTGATAAATGAGTGATTTGTAGATTATGTTTAAAACAGTAGTGTTATTGCTAAATGAAAAGTGAATAGAAATAAATTACCACACTGTATTTTTCCACGCCTTGTATAGGAAGTACTCTAGTACAGCTAGTTGATTACGTAGATGTGATGATTTATTTATCAACTCTGAATGAAAAATGAAAATGATTACTTTTATAGTTTGTATGTGATTCATTACAGAAATTAGCAATAATTGCTCTTTCTACTATAAGTATCTGTATTATCTAATACAAAAAAAAAATAACAGAATATATATTAATTATTAGTAGTCATACTAATCATAGAACTATTATTAATCTTAATATTTATTCTAAACATAATAGATAAAGTTAAATAAATAAACATAGGATCAATAAAATAAAATATTACTTAGGCTTTTAACCTAGCTATTACTACTTAGGTCTTAAAATAAATTATTCTAAGTACTTTTATGCATTACTGGAAACAAATGTTTCATTGTAAACCTCAAATAATTTATCTAGGGTTTATGAAAGACAGGTTTTATCTTTGCTTACAAACTTGCATAATATTACTTTTAATACAAAATTTAACAGCTGTAAAATTACTGAAAGTAAAATAGAAAAAACAAAACCAAATTTATTCCTGTAAATTCTATCTTATTACAGAACTGTAAGGTATTCAAAATAATAACCCTTCTCAGTAAAAACAGAGTACCAAATTTACTCAATAACACTGTAAAAGTTCCAATAATATAATTACTGCAAAACATTTAAATTTGAGGATAACATAAAAATTAAATAACACTGTTAATAATTTAATTAAGAGACAAAATAGAAAGTAGCGTAATGGATAATAGGCCTTTTATAAATTTTAGTCAAGGCCTAAATCCTGTACAAAAATAAATCCTACAATTTCTTTTAAAAATAGAAAACAATAAACCAAAAATTTATAGTTAGTAATAACCCTTGTCTATTTACAAGTTTCGACTGAGCGAACAGTATTTTCTTTTCATTAAAAACCACTGAAAAACATTAAGTAACCGGGTAGAGGTTGAGTAACATTGTCAAGGCTAAGAGATGAGTTTTTATTAAAGGTTTGAGCAGAAGGATTACATTGTCCAATCCGTAAAGAATCTATCAAGTAAACTCTAGGTAACGGCTGCAGTAACCTTCAACATTCTTGCACATAATACCCTTTAGGGTTTTAATATAAAACAAAATAATAAGAAGTAATTTAATATTAAAACCAAAGCTGATTCCTTAACCAGCACTGAAATATCCTCATCTTCGAACCACCATTACTCTTTGCAGGAGAAAAACCCTTAGTGTAATCCGGGGCTTACCAGGGTCTTGCGAGGCCGAAGATTGGAGAGTTGAGTTAGAAGCTAGCACTTCAATTTGGGAAAGAAACCTGCACATAAGAACTAAGTATTTAGTTACAGCCTTAACCTGAAATTGTATTTTAATTAAAAACCTACAATAAAACAAAAATATGTATGAGTAGTTACCTGGCAGCGTTCTCGTTGAGAGAAATTGTGAAGACAAGAGACAACTCAATGGCATATCAAAGGGTAAAAACGAGAAGCTAAGAAGACGTTGTGTATAGCTGAAGAATTTAATCCACAATTCCAAGGAAACCAACTCGCATCATCTTTGTTCAAAGACAGTTTACAGTTCGGAGGTGTTGCGGAGACATGGCGGCCACGAGCTCACAGCTTGACTGCACCAGTCGAAGAAAGACCTCTCATTACGAAATGAAGGGTAGGTTTTTCTAATATAAGTCAACCCATCTCATGGATAAGACCACATCCACATGTCCTCAAGAATTATTTCCTCTTCGTGGGTGCAAGTCAACAGTTGATTGCGCAGTTCCAATCTGCATATAAATCATTGCATATAAAATTAATAATCTTTAAGCAATGTAAATCTTTTGATTTCCTTAATATATTTTAATCCTTGGGTTGTAACAGTACTCAGTTTGTAAACCATAGTATAATGGTATATAATGTTTATTTTTGTTATTGTTTATAGAATAAAATAGGATAGAGTTATTTTGGCGATGTTGTAAACAATAGGGAGATGATATCCGCTTAACCCAAAACTTACATCAAGGAGGACATTTTAATAACTTTTTGAGGGGGGGGGGGGTCCTTTGATTTTGTAGACAAAGTTAATAATAAGATCTCAACCAATAACCTTATCTCAAGTTTTCTACTAAACATCCTTATGTAAAGATGTAATTTATAATTTAATGGGTACACCATTAATTGAATTGAAGATACAAATAGAAGGAATTCAAGGTAAAAACTATAATAGTAGAAGAAGAATTCTTCCAACCAGGACCAAGACTCTTAATGCATTGTGTAATTTGGGGTTCTAGTAAATGCAGTCCATAGACCTATATTAGAATATCAGTGTAATTATAACATCCTAATAATGAGTAAATAGATAGAAGTAAAATTTGTTTGGGTTATTTATTGAGAAAAACATTGTTTATAAAACCCTAGTACAAGATTAAATGCGATAGACACCAAACATTGCTCAATGATCTAAGCATCAAGATGTGAAATTTATTTCTTCTATTTAACTCTAGACTCACAATTACTGTAGCGGGAATACAAGTATTCATTAGAATTTAATCTTAATCATCTAGATGATTTGATGTCATCTTGATAGTATTTGATCATGCAATTTAATCCATGCACATGTGGTTTGTTTTAAACATCATTATGAAATTTAGACAACAAAAATTAAGATAAACATTACCTCTTATGGAGACAAGCTGCATTTAAACATTCTAAGTCTAGCATCATAAACATGCTAGAGAAGTATCTTCTTGACTTGAATATAAATATTATTTTTACTGGAACATACGCTTACTTGTTAAACCTGTAAGGAACCATCAGTTCCACTGTGTTAGCTTAAAGCTAAGTAAGCCCCGCTCACACATAAGAAAATTTCCCCTACTTGACAAAATAAATAAACAATATACCTAGCATCAATAAAATACAAGTTTCTTTTCTACTTTCTAAAAAATTACAACTGCTAAGTTGAAAACAGTGCTAACACAGTTTTTAAAGACAAGCCTCTACATAATACAAATTCTTATAAAGGAGTAATATGTGTTTCTCTTACAAACTGTTTTATTATCTGCTAACAGTTAGGGGTACTTTAGTGGACATTTTATGTCAAATGAAATTTTTTAAATTTTTACGAATTTTTGAGTTATTACAACCAACCACTCACAAAGGCCTTCTCGTGATTTGAAGGAAGTCTTCTGGACATCGGTCTTCTCAATCGACACTTGATGATAGTCGGAATTTAGGTCAATCTTGTTGAAATACTTTTCCCTCTTGAGTTGATCTAGGATGTCATTGATCAAGGGAATGGGATACCAATTCCACACTGTGATCTTGTTTAGAGCTAGGTAGTCAATATAGAGTCACCATGTCTCATATTTCTTCTGTACCAATACAATTGGCATCCCACGGGGTGAGGAGATGGGTCGAATTTTCCCCTTTTGAATTAACTCTAGAATATGGTGTTTGATTTATTTGTTCTTTATGAGGGAACTCCTATATACTTTCCCATTAGGTAAAGGCACACCAGGGATCAAATCAATGGAATGCTTGACCTGATAATGTAATGGAACCCCAACAGGTGTGGTGAATATGTCTGTGTATGCTTCCATGATCTTATCCACCTATTTCTACTGCGTAGAGGGGTTCTGTGTGGAGGCAGTGGATGTTGTAATGATATTTCATTCCCCATCATAATGAACCATGAAGAGTACAAATTTCCCTTTCTGGGAGATTAGCTTCCTGCATTTCTTCGTTTTAATGAGAGACATTGCAGTAGTAGGAAGTGTCTTTGGTATCCTGCATAGTTTATTTCCAAAATTAATAATGACACTACGAGGTCTAGACTCATACACAACATGAAATTTACACATATATGGTTTTCCTAAAATAACATCACAAAATTCAAGTGGGGAAACATCACAAATTACCTCATCTTTGAAGGGCTTGATTCCATAGGAGAGGTGGAACTGTTGATCAATGCAGATGGCTCATCCATGGCTCATCCAACCAATGTTGTAGGGCTAGGGATGTGGAACTGTCGAAAGCTTCAATATTTGGAAGGACTTGAATGAGATGAGGTTGTTCTGACTATCATTGTCGACAATGAGATGTATTGAATTCCCTTGTCCCCATAGTTGCGAATGGAAGAGGTGCTCCACTTCCTCTGGCTCATCTCACTCTTTCGGTCGGATCTTTTTGGTTGCTATGGTGGCACTAGGTTCTCCATCAATGATATGCTTACCCCTTTCTTTCTCTGCATTAAATTATAAGTCAGATTCTGGATCCAGAGATTTTGTCTTGGCCAACAATGACTTCTTTGAGTAGAATTTTCCGGTGCTGTGCAAAGGACTTTTATGGAACTCGCACCACTTTCTAGTGTCCTTCTTTGATTTCTGGTTACCCTTCTTTGTATGCGGCTTGGAATACTTGTCGGGACTTTGGAAATCCTTTCTATGTCCTTTGGGTTGTGAATTAGGGCCACTTTTTCTTGGCTTTGACTACTGATTTGCAGACCAAAAATCCCGGTTATTCTTTTGCTAAAAATTTTGCTCGATTTTGACAGCATATCCGTAAGCTACTCCTAGTGAGGATATGTCCAAGAAATCCATCTTCAGTTGAATGTACCTGTGCAGAACATTGCTTTAATTTAGAACCAAGTTTCATTTCAATTCTCTGATACCCACCTTTGAGAGCATGGTATGGAATATATTAGTATACTCTGGAACTATTTGGTCTCTTTCTTGGTGCAATGTCATCCACCGGGTGTATTAGTCATCATGTAGTTTCTAATAGGGTATAATTCCTCTTTGATGGCATAAAAAAAAGATGCCCAAGTGGTTTTTGTTTTGAATATCTCAGTTTCATCCATCGCATCCCTCTCACAGTACCCATCCCACTAGTCTTTTACATGGGGGAGGGACTTAAGGAGCGTGAAGCTGCTCTTTTCACTGCCAAAAAAATTTTGAACAGAGAAGTAACCCTCTAACATACTCAACAATTTTTACAAAGCATTTGCATCTATATTTCCTTCAAATAAGGGGTCAATGTTAACTTGTACCTTGAAGGGAGTCGCACCCCAAAACCGATTTCTCGTTGAAGGTGCATCTTTCACCGTCGACATTCTTCAAAGGATCTGGGCGGATTTATCCATCATCTCTTTCCTCTGTCACGTAAGGGATTCCTCAAGCAACAGTTTAATAGGATCTCCTTCTCTATAGTCTCTCTTTTCTTCTCCCCCCATGTGAGGTTGCTTGGGATGACGGGAGGTATTTTACCCAAGCTCAACTAGTTCGAGACCCAACTCTCAATATTCAAATCTCGTCTGGGACATGCACTAAGAAACCATAAGCGCAGAAAACTCTGATACCACTGATCCGGATATATGTGAGAATGAAATGAAATAGAATATATATATATATTCACATGCATCAATATATGGCAATAAACACAGTGATATAGTAAACTCATATTCTATTAAATGAATGAAAGGGAATAGACTGTAAAACAAAAGCAACTAGAATGGTTGTAGTTGTATCTCTAAGAAGAGATGTGGCAGATATGATCACTCATGACAAGTTGAATACAAAAGGAGACCAAATGGCCTTTTATCATAAAACCTTAGAGACGAAGAAAACCATAAACCTAACCCTAGGAGATGAATCATCATAAAGTTTGTAGCCCCAAGGTGGCTAGTTGAACAATCAACTTCTTGAGGTCATAACATTTGCATATTATATCCGTTTAGGGATCTCGATAGCCTATTGGAAAGGTCTATCTGAGATTTGGCCCCTTGAATCACCAAAAAATGTCAGTTGGGGCCTCAAAATGGCCCCATAAGTTTGGGACTCAAACAACCGTAGAAAATTTCAAGAAAATTGTCAACATGAGGAACTGTTTTGAGCCAATGGAATAGGTGGGTGGCCACCTATACCCATCTAGATTAAAATATGTATATAATATTTATATATTAACTTTTAAAGTGAGATAAAAATATCTACGATTCTTTTACATTCCGTAAATAAATAATATTTTATACTAAAACATAATTTGGAAATAGGTAAAAAGGTTAGGAGCAGATGCATAGTATAATTCTCAGTTAGCAAAATGAATTTAAAATTAAAATCTACATACATACTATAACTATTAATACTAAACAGTAATAATTTAGTGAGGAACCTTCCACCACTGTCGAGAAAACACAATTGAAGCTGTCGTTCCTCCCAACCAACTTCGAGAGCAGCCACGTCTTACTTGCTCCAAAACCCCCGAGCATGTTTGTTGAACCACAAGGAAAAAATTCGATCAATGCACCATATATTTGCATCAACAAATCAATTCCACATCCATATCCAACCTCCTCCTTGATTGATGGACATATTATTTTATAGAATTTTTCCTAGGACTTGGTTAATTATGAACCTCCTTCTCTTTAGCACTCCACAAGGATTCTTGACCTGATTTTGGGGAAGATACCTCCTGCATCACTTGAGTTCTCACTCAATAGTTTTCGACATTTGTTTTTTCTCCTTATGGGTCAACAAACACTCTTTTAATAACTACTTTAGTTATGTTTCCTTTTAGTCTTTTATTTATTCAATAATAATATAATCCATTTACATTTATTTTGACTTTATTGTCAAAATATAAAAAAAAGATTCGAAATAATAAAATAATTAACAATTGTATTTGGTGTATTACATACAACTCCCCTTAAAGGATAACACCGTCCTCAGTGTTGCTAATTCTTTGTCTCATTCCTCCATTATTTAATCTTGAAATAAAGTTGGATATGCCTCCCGTATATTATTTTCCAGTTCCGAAATGGATTCATCTGGACTAAGGTGTTTCCATTGCACTTTGATTTTCTATATGGTAAGGTTCTAGAGTAAAAGTTTTCTTTTGTCGAGAATACATTATGTTTCCACTTGAAACTCTCCTTCAGGTTCCTCCTGTATAACATTCTAGTCAATCACATGAGTATCATCATGAACGCAATTCTTTAAAATTGAAACATGAAAAACATTATGTACTTTTATTATAGGAGGTAATGCTAGTTGGTATGCCACTGGTCCATTTTTTGATAATATTTCAAATGGCCCACAATACCAGGGTTCCAATTTTGAATATTTTCCCAATATTAGGGAGATTTTCTTGGGTTTTACCTTTATATATGCATGTTCTCCTACCTGTAACTCTCGAGGAGTTCTTTTCAAGTTTGCAAAACTCTTTTTATTGTCTTGGGAAACCTTCAAATTTGGTTGTACTTGTTGCAGTGTTAGCTCCATATCTTTCAATAATTTAGGACCTAACATTAATCTATCGATGGGGTTTCTCCAAGAAATTGGAGTGTTACACTTTCGTCTGTACAAAATTTCAATTAGACTCATTCCAGGTGAAGCTTGGAAGTTATTGTTATATGCAAATTCTATTGAGTGCAAGTAATATTCCCGCTTACCAGGTTTATCAATTACGTAAATTCTAAGCATGTCTTCTAGAATATGATTTACTCTTTCAGTTTGTCCATCAGTTTGAGGATGATATGCAGTGGTAAAATTTAATTGTGTGCCTAGTCCTTTATACAAGGATTTCCAAAAAAATTCCTGTAAATTTTACATCTCTATCTGAGATTACTACTTTAGGTACACTGTGCAACCTGAAAAATTATTTCTTAAATATATCAACAATGTTAACAACCTTATAAGTAGATTTTACCAGAATAAAATGAGCTGCTATACTTAACTTATCCACTACGACCATGATTGAGTTGTGTTGTTTAACATTCTTAAGTAAACTTGTTATGAAATCCATGATGATAAATTCTGATTTCCATTTTGGAAAGGGTAATGGCTGCAATAATCATGTTGGATGTTGGTGTTCAGCATTTACCTGTTGACATTCAGTGCAACATGTTAGATATTCTACTACTTCCTTTTTCATATTAGGCCAAAAGAAATACTTTCTTGTCATAGTAATCATTTTCTAATATCTAGGGTGTCATGAATAAGGTCACTTATGTAATCCATCCATAACAATTAATTTAATATCTGTTGAATTTGGTATATATAATCTACCTTTATGTAGTAATAACCGTCTTCCATTCAGACTATGATATGATTTTATTTGATTCCTTTCATTTTCTGTGGCCTTTTCCTTTAGTTTTTTATACTCTTTATCAAAATTTTCTACATTTTAAAATTTTATTTTCTAAATCTGATTCATAGTTGCTGCTTGCATACAACAAGTTTGTGTGATGACTTAAAGCGTCTCCAACTTTATTATCTTTTCCTTTTATATGTTTTATTTCAAAATCATATTCGCTTAGAAATGATAACCACCTAGCTTGACTAACATTAAGATTTTGTTGATCAAACAAGTAATTTAGACTTATATTATCAGACATTAATAAGAATCTTCTTCCGATGAGATAGTGTCACAACATTTTTAGCGCATGTATGATGGCAGCTAGTTCTAATTCATGAGTACCATAATTCTTCTCGTATTCTTTTAACTTCCTAGACTTGTAGTCTACGACATAATTTTCTTGAATTAGTACTCCACCTAAATTTTCTTTACATGCATTGGTGCATACTACGAAATATTTAAAAGGATCGACAATTTTTAATATAGGGGTTTTTCGTTAACAAGTGTATTAATTTATTAAAACTCTCAGTATATTTTTCTTATTACCTTTATTTTGTATTGAAGTTATAGGGTATGATATCTTAGAAAATCCTCTGATGGAATTTCGATAGTAGCCAGTAATCCCCATGAATGATCTTATATCAGTTACATTCTTTAGAGCGGGCCATTCATTGATAGGCTCAATATTATCGGGATCAAATGATATCCCAACCTTAGACACCATTCCATTCCTATCAACAAATCATAATACCCTTAATGTAATATATTTAAGTCAACATGTGTTTTTAAGTCATTAATAATAAATTCATAGTTTTTCACGTAATTAGTGACCTTCCATTTTGTGCATGTAGCAAGTTGTATTAGCCAAGATTTTTCAAACTTATCTTGTTGTAATTTATATAATTATACAATTCTAGGTGATGCATAACTTAGAATTGCACCTAGATCAATAAGTATAGAAATGGTTTTGTATTTTATCATACCTTTAATTTCATCCATAGATGTTTGATGGTCTGCTTGTCAGGTCTCCAATGTTGCACTGATTCTAGGCATGCTTCTTGATATTTCCCCCACTTTGGTAGCTTCTTGAATTGAGTGGACATTATTTAAAAAAATCTTTCTTATGGGGCAATATTTAAATTAATGTGGCTCACCACATTCCCAACATTTTAGTGGTTCCTTTCGTGCAGTATTTTGATTAAAGGCAGTGGGTGTTTCCCTTTTTTTTGCTGCTACAGGATTTTGATGATTAAATTTTTTATAATTATTCCCTTGATATCCCCCGCATTTATTCCCAATGTTCTTATTAAACTTAGTTCCTTTTTTTTCTATTCAAGGTTTTCACATCTTTTATTTTTCTAGTTAGGTATGTATCCCATTTGTTCATATTCTCATCATAGTAGAAGTTAGCTTTTCTTATTTCCTCTTCCATATTTTTGGATGATCATATTCGGTTCTCTCTTTGAACATAAGAGGTAAACAACTAAGGAAGTGTTGTATTTTTTGTTACTTGCCAATGATAATGATATAAGGAACATAACAAAGTAAACTTAAGAATTTACTACAAAGTTTTTTCATGGTCATGGCACCTAATCTTAATTCATAAAAAAAAAATAGCTTTTTCTTTGCAATATTGTTCTCATAAATAATTTAGTTTAAAATGTTTCTTGAAGGTTTTACACGTTATATAACATTTTTTTATGTCCTTTACTTTATTTATGTCTTGCCACCAGATATTAGCTTTTCTAGTTAAGTTATAGATTGCCATATTTTCTTTTAATTCATCAAAATAGTTATAAATATGTAAATACTTTTCATTCCAAGATAACCAAGATTCTGCTTCTTCAACCAAGATTCTGCTTCTTCTCCTTTTTCAATCTCTCTGTTAAACATATGAGGTTTGATCTTTTTGAATTCACCAGAAATTTCTTCATACGATTTGTATTTCTTTTTCTTCTGATTACTATCTCTACTTTCACTAGAATCTTTATGTTTTTCAATATTATGTTTAGCTGATTCTTCGCTTGAAGATTCAGTCTTGTCTTTGGAAAATCCCAGTTTCCTTACCTTACGTTTGTAAGGTTTATTTTTTTCCACGTTAATTTTGGGTTCTTTATTTTTCTCTTTTACATTATTGTGTAGTTTAGACAACAGAATGTTATTTATCTCTTCCCGTGCTTTCAAGATACGTTCGTTTATCTTCTTTAAATCATTTTAGTTATTCCCTTCATTCTTTTATTGTTTGTTGTAATACATATGGGTTATCGTTCGTACTTTCATTTAGATTTACCCATATTTCACTATCTCTTATTCACCTTCTTCATTGTTTATTGGATTCCTAGGATGTGATTCCTCTTGAGCAGACATTCCCACATCTTCTATAATTCCTGCAAAAACAAGGTTATTCTTTTCTTCCTGTTCATAAGAGAGTCAAACCATAAAATAATATAGTTAGTTTTTTGTTTTTATCAGTTTGAGTGTTGGGCTCATTTACGCCAAGTGTTGTAACCATGCTCTAATACCATTCTGTCACAAACCTGTAAAATCCATAAAAAAATGCTTTTCTACTTATTATTATTCTTATCGTAACATGTAACTATTGGTCGTAGCGACTTGATATTCATTGCCATAGATTTTTTTATCATATGCATGTGAATTTAACTTGATTTGTGAGAATATGATCCGGATTTATGTGAGAATGAAATGAAAGAGTATATATATATATATATATATATATATATATATATATATATATGCACATAATATATGGTGATAAACACAGTGANTTCTATTAAATGAATGAAACATAACAGACTCTAAAACAAAAGCAGCTAGAATGGTGGTAGTTGTATCTCTAAGGAGAGATGTGGAAGCTATGCTCACTTGTGACAATCTGAATACGAAAGGAGCCTGAAGGGCCTTTTATAATAAATCCTTGGAGAATCATAAAACCATAAAACTAAACCTAGGAGATGAATCGTCATAATTTTTTTGGCTCCAAGGTGGTTAGTTGAATAGTGAACTTCTCGTGGTCATAAATTTTGCATGCAATCTCCATTTGGGGCGCTCGATAGCCCATTGGAAATGTCTATATGATATTTACAACTTTTGAATGGGGCCAAATGCATGCCAAAGGAAAATATTTGTCCCCTGAATCACTAGAAAACATCATTTATGACCTCGAAATGACCCGAAAGTTTGGGACCTGAAAAACCATAGAAAATTGTCAACATGAGAAACTGTTTTGAGCCAGTTGAATAGGTGGGTGGCTACCTATACCCATATGGATCATTCCTCCTACCTTAGAAATAAATGGTCTCCATTGTGTTGAGTTCCCCCATCAAATGTGGAAACTTCTTTTGAACTTGACTCCTAGTGAGCCACTTAGAATTGCACCTAGATCAATAAGTATAGAAATGGGTTTTTATTTTATCATACATTCAATTTCAACCATAGATGTTTGATGGTTTTCTTGTCAATTCTTCAATGTTGCACTGATTGTAGGCATGCTTCTTGATATTTCCCCCACTTTGGTAGCTTCTTGAATTGAGTGGACATTATTAAAAAAAATATTTCTTATGGGGCAATCTTTAAATTAATGTGGCTCACCACATTCCCAACATTTTAGTGGTTCCTTTCGTGCATTATTTTTATTAAAGGCAGTGGGTGTTTCCCTTTCTTTTGCTGCTACAACATTTTGATGATTAAATTTTTTATAATTATTCCCTTGATATCCCCCGTATTTATTCCCAACGTTCAATTTAAACTTAGTTCCTTTTTTTTTATATTCAAAGTTGTCACATATTTTATTTTTCTAGTTAGGTACGTTTCCCGTTTGTTCATATTCTTATCATTGCAGAAGTTAGATTTTCTTATTTACTCTTCCATATTTTTGGATTATCATATTTGGTTCTCTCTTTGAACATAAGAGGTAAACAACTAAGCAAGTGTTGTATTTTTTGTTTCTTGCCAATGATATAAGGCACATAACAAAGTAAACTTAAGAATTTAATGCAAAGTTCTTTCATGGTCATGGCACCTAACCTTAATTCATAAAAAATAATTAGCTTTTTCTTTGTAATATTGTTCTGATAAATAATTTAGTTTAAAATTTTTCTTGAAGGTTTTCCACGTTACATAACGTTCTTTTATGTCCTTTACTTTGTTTATGTCTTGCCACCAGATATCAGATTTTCTAGTTAAGTTATAGATTGCCATATTTTCTTTTAGTTCATCATAATAGTTATAAATATTTAAATACTTTTCATTCCAAGATAACCAATATTCTTCTTCTTCTCCTTTTTCAATCTCTCCATTAAACATATGAGGTTTGATCTTTTTGAATTCACCAGAAATTTCTTCATACAATTTGTATTTCTTTTTCTTCTGATTACTATCACTACTTTCACTAGAATCTTTATGTTTTTTAATATTATGTTTAGCTGATTATTTGCTTGAAGATTCAGTCTCATCTTTGGAAAATCCCAGTTTCATTACCTTACGTTTGTAAGGTTTATTTTTTTCCATGTTAAGTTTGGATTCTTTAGTTTTCTCTTTTACATTATTGTGCAATTTAGACAACAAAATGTTATTTAGCTCTTCCCGTGCTTTCAAGATATTTTCATTATATTCTTTAAATTCATTTACTTATTCCCTTAATTCTTTTATTGTTTGTTGTAATACATATGGGTTATCGTTCATACTTTCATTTAGATTTAACCATATTTCACTATCTTTTATTCACCTTCTTCATTTTTTATTGGATTCCTAGGATGTGATTCCTCTTGAGCAGATGTTCCCACATCTCCCATAACTCCTGCAAAAACAAGGTTATTCTTTTCTTCCTATTCATAAGAGAGTCAAACCATAAAAAAATATAGTTAGTTTTTTGTTTTTATCAGTTTGAGTGTTGGGCTCATTTAGGCCAAGTGTTGTAACCATGCTCTGATACCATTCTATCACAAACCCATAAAATCCATAAAAAAAATGCTTTACTACTTATTATTATTCTTATCGTAACATGTAACTATTGGTCATAGTGACTTGATATTCATCGCCATAGATTTTTTTATCATATGCATGTGAATTTAACTTGATTTGTTTAACTATTGCATGACAGGTTAATCCCTCCATCGATGATGCCTCCAATTTGCGACGACTGGATCACAACCTTGCCCGCGTGAAGTTTTTAATCCTTAATTTTATTATTAATGTTTGGTTGTTAGGACCTAATCCTAAACCTACGGCTTAGACCTAGCTACCCTTAAGGTTTATCTTTGTTGTTAAACCCACCCCTCACAAGTCATGTTTGGCAAGGGTGGTTGCATGAATAATTTGATTAAGTGTTTCAACTATGACGAGACCTTTGTAAGGACTTAAGCCAAAGATTATGGTTGATGGCCCTAACCTGCAGGATTTATACATCATGGTTGAAATTTCAAACATATGGTTTTCTATGTAGGGAGGCACAGGTGGATGCCAACATAGATGGTTTTAAATGGGTTGTAATAAATTTTAAAATCCTTGGCATTGGCTATGAATTGATAGTGCAACCAGGCGCATTCAAGACATGGTTTGATCACATGCAATATGACCCAAGAAGGATCTCGACCCTCCACTTGTCATGATCTGGTACAAGGGTTTTTCATAGGGTTTAACACATCTTTATGTTGTTGTGAGTGCTTGGATGCATTAATTTGGTATGTAATATTTTTCATGTGAAAGAAACTCAGCCACTCCATGGTTGTGTTGCACTAGTCTTGCTCGTTTCTTTTCACTGTATGTTAATGATAGTTTTTCTTCAGTCTATACCTGAGTTTTTCTTGGAGGTTTTTATTAGTCTGGTTAATGGCCCTGTGGTTTCCATTACAATGTTATACTTCTTGGTTCATCGTGAGGTTATGAAGGGAATCCCTTCATTGAGTTTTTGTAGAGGCTTTGCAGCCTGTCGATATTTTAACAAGGTAAGGAGAAAAATTCTTCGTTAACATTCTGCAAATTGATTTTTTAAATTTTATTAGTAATTACAAAGTTTAAAGAACATTCTTATGTTGGTGTGCAAGAAGAGGAGGAGAAAAGAAAACCAAGAGGATCCAACCCTTGTCCCTCTAGATTTCCATCAAAGGTGCGTTTGTATTTCTGTCCTGCAAGACTTTATAAAACATTCATTTTCATTTATAAAAAGGGAATTTACAACTTCATAATCTTATGTGCATATAAATTTAGGTTTCCATTGAATTTTTGAATGAGTCTATCTTTATCCCCATGTCCCATAGTTTGCTTGGAAAGGTAAGGGTTTACAACCCAAAAAATTTCCTTAATCTTTACATTGGGTATTGTATACAATGCAAGGTTTTAACGATAGGGAACACGTGAAAAATGAGGTTCTCTACCCCTGGCGAGAGAGGTGACGGGGTCACCTTCTCTCAGGCCCCCTTCTTCTCTTCCAAAGGTGAGGAATTTCATCTAACTCTGTTAAGTAGGGAGAATACAGTGTTTAAAACTTGATGATTAGAATTATACTAATGCCACTTAGTTTGGTGGATGTAACTACTAGCATGATTTGGCTTGGAATGCACAAATCAAAACCTCTAACAGTCATAAGGTAAGACTCTTGAAAATTTCAAGGTTAAGTTGGTTTCCCAATGGCTTGGTTTGTGGTTCCAAAGGAAGTTAAGGCTTTACAACCGCTAACAAAATCTAAAGATAAGTTTATTTTTCTTTTTTTTAAACCCTTATGGGTCTTTACTTGGATGCATTAATATACAATGTGGGATTCACAGCCTCTCACACTCAAATGCGTTTGATTTTCAATCATGTTTGGATGGAGACTATACATTGTGTTTTGAGTTTTGGACTGTGGATTCCATGTATTGGCTTACGTCCATGATAATCTTGATAGTTGAAATTCTTTGTTATGATCTTATCTGTAATTCGATTTCAAATGTTAATTGGAAATGTAGATCTCTAGTATTTCTTGGATATCATGATCCTTTGTTGATTAAATGCTTTGTCTAGATCGATATATTCTCGGGTATCAATTCCCAAGAACAGAGACTGTACATTTATAATTAATTATGTTAATTAATTCCTGTAGGTATGAATTGTCAATGGGTAAGTCTTTGTTGTTGGTTTAATATTGATTAAAAACACAGATTTGTTAACTTCATAACTAGTTCATTAGTCTATGAAGGAAGCTTTTCATGTTCTCTCTGTGAATCTATGAATACTTTGTTTGATTGATTGTGATCTTTTCATTTAGTTCCTTTTGGGTTTTTCTTAAATAATTAGATATGATCTAATTGGGTATGAATACCTAAAAAAAATGGAAGTTGTAATAATTGATTATGTTCTTTAACTTCTCATTGGGACCCTTTGATTTGCTGGTTTATTTTGTTTATCATACATGATAATGTTTACATCGAGTTTAGTTTCATATCTATGAGCTGGGTGATCATTCCATAGATTTTGTTAAATAAATCGTTGGCTTACTTGTCATTCCTTATTTGAATCCTTTTATTAAAAAATATTTAGATCTGGCGTAGACTAGTATGCACACTCAGAATAGTGATTAAGTTGAGAGAATATATAAACTTATAAAATTTTGGAATAGAGATAAACTCTGTGTGGATAACTTTGGATCCTAGGGGTATGCGATTAGTTTAATATGACTTAGATATATTGATTACTTTGGTATACATTTAAAAATATATGTAGATATATTTAAAGTATAGACAAGATCTATAATTTGGGTGTTTCTATGGTTGACTAAGTAATTGGTTGGTAGATTGTAATACATTCGTTCAGATCTTTTAGTTGTACTAAATTTAGATATACTATAATCTAGGTCTGTAACCCCAACGATAGACTAGGTTGAAATATGTATATAGTATTTATATATTGAATTTTAAACTTAGATAATAAGATTTGCGATTCTTTTACATTTTGTAAATAAGTAAAAATTTATACTGAAACATAATATTGGAATAGGTAAAAAGGTTGGGAACATATGCATAGTATAATTCACAGTTAGCACAATGCATTTAAAATTCAAATCTACATACAAACTATAATTATCAATACTAAACAATTAATAATTTAGTGATGAACATGTCACCACTGTTGAGAAAATAGAACTGGAGTTGTCGTTCCTCCCAACCAACACCTAGAGAATCCCAGTCTTAATTTATCTAGAACCCTCGAGCCTGTTTGATGAAACATAAGGACAAAATCTGATGAATGTTCAATCTCTTTGCATCAACAGATCAATTTCCCATCCATCACTAGCCTCCTGCTTGCTTGATGGACATACTATTTTATAGTAGTTTTCCTAGGACTTGGTCTTTTATGAGCCTCCTACTCGTTAGCACTCCACAAGGAGTCTTGGCCTGATTTTGGGGAAGATGCATCCTACATCACTTGAGTTCTCACTCAACAGTTTTAGCCATTTATGTTTTCCCCTTGTGGGTCAGCAAACACTCTTTTAACAACTACTTTAGTTTTGTTTCCTTTCAGTCTTTTATTTATTCAATAATAAAAATATTCCATTTACATTTATTTTGAATTTATTGTCAAAATATATAAAAATAAAAATAAATACTTGATATAATAAATAATTAACAATTGTATTTGGTGTATTACAATTATTCCATCGATCGATCTATTTGAAAAATCTCGATTGATATCTTGTTTAAACCCTCGATCGAGATTTTGAAAACTTTGTTGAGGGCTTAAATAACCCTCGATCAAGCTCATGTTTTAGGAAATCAGCACCCAAATCTTGTCAGAAAGAGTTACCTATCACTAGTGGAAAATGAGAGATTAGTGACCAGGAGACCAAAACTTTTGGTCACCAAATTTTTTTTCAAGGGATAAATGACCAAAATTGATAAATTTAAGTGATCTAAGTAAAGAAGACCAAGATAAATGACCACTTTTGGTCACATGATAAAAACTAAACTAAAAAGACCAAGATAAATGACCAAATTTGGTCACATGATATCTAGACTAAAAATGACCACATAACAATTGGTGATTTTTAGTTATGTCACTCCAACAATGGAAAATTGCAATTTTGACAATGAATTTGTACAATTTACTAAATTCTGACACTGCGAGTGGATTCAAAGGGGGTCTCTGAATCCACCCGCATTGTCAGAATTTAGTAAATTGTACAAAGTTCATTGTCCAAATTGCAATTTTCCATTATAAAGGGTCTCTGAATCCATAGGGGGTCTTTGAATCCATATGCAGTGTTAGAATTTAGTAAATTGTAGACCCCCTCATGTGTCACAACCCCGCATTAATGCAGGAATCAGATTTGCACCGCTAGGAAGTACATAGTGGTACTCATTATGAAAACTTTCATCATCATGTCGAACATTAAATATTAAATATGCACGTCACAAATACAAATGTCAAAACTGTGTTGTACATTATTTTACATATTGTTTACTTTATTAGCCAAGGAAGACATTTTAACGTTAAGTGAATCTCCAATGTTAATGGCCCTATCAATGGAATGAATTAGTTGTTGTCGTAATTTTTACATTTTCTAGGTTGAAACATATGAGATGACCTTTGAAATGAAAAGTCATCCTAATAAGATGAAAACAATTTCATTCGAGGGAGCATTTTGTTCTTTGTTTTTGGTAAATTTCTTTATAAATTGGGTAAAAAATTTTAATGGATTTATGGGTGCAAGTTTTAAACATTGAAATCATAGAAGGAAGGTGTTTCAATGAAAATGGATCTCCAAGTTTATTTGTAATTTTAAATTTTATGAAGTTGTAAAATTTAATTATTTAAATTGCAATTTTTCATTTTTTTATTTGAGATGAAAAAATACACTATCAAATTTTTTAATATTAATGAAACAGTACCCTTTCCTTTTCTTTTTACCCCAGAACCTAAGCCCCATCTAATATCTTTTCTTTTGATCTATATTTATATCTTACATCTTAACTCCACCACCCCAAATTTTAATTATGTTTTTTCCTTGATGTTTGAGAAACCCATTCACTATCCACCACCCAAAATCCTAAAATAGGAGGAGGAGGTATATGGCCACATAGGCGGTAAATTAAGTTGAAGGAAATCCAAATCTCTCAAAATACTTAGATCTTTGATTAATTATCCATTTCATATGGCTCACCACCTAAAAATTATTTCATTGGTTCATCATTTCCTCACATTTCATCCCTTCACCTTCTCTGTCCTCTTTCTCTAAAACAAACACACAACAAGCAGCTCCTTTCTCTAAAACAAACACACAACAAGCATCCAAAAGAAGAAGGAAGAAGAAATAAACTGGGTTGGATGGAAAAGTGGGTGTCAGATTGGTAGAGACAAGGTCGGGTTATGCAGATGATGCAGGAGCAACCAAGCTAAATAAATCTATAGTTGCATTGATTAGGCCATACCATTATAGAATTTCACAAGAAGAAAATACGATTTCAATGTTTTGGGTTTTCAAAAACAGGGGTTCCTAAGTCGTTCAGGGCATACACCATTTATACGATTTCGATGTTTTGGGTTTTCAAAAACAAGGGTTCCTAAGTCGGCCAGGGAATACACCATTTATATGATTTCAATGTTTTGGGTTTTCAAAAACAAGGGTTCCTAAGTCATCCAGGGCATACGCCCTTTATACATAGGTATTATGATTAATGCATCATCCATTTCTATGTAGTGATTTGATGCAACAATTCGAGGTATATGCTTACCTTCCCTACAATTTTTTGGTATTTTTTTTCCATGTGCCTAACTCGGGATTTGAGTGCCTGTGTGTGGATTTCTATCCCATAAATTTGTGTTAGGGATCCCATGGTAAAAGAAGTCGGTCATGGTGTCCACAACTCCCTGTCCTCTACAACCACCAACAAATTTATCTTTCTAATGATTCTAGCAATGATGCTATGATAAAGGAGATGCCTGGCATTAACAAGACCAATGCGTCATCTTTCGAGGGAAAATGTACAGAAAAAAAATGTGGAAGCGCCCTCATCTTCAGGTCAATTCATTGATTCACCTGAAATTAGATTGAGATCTGCGTTAGTCCAAATGACTATATTTATTTAAAATCCAAGTTTCATTATATTTCATCTAGTGGTTCTTATGTCCGTTCTCATCATTGTATTCTATGAATACGTGAAGACACAACTAAAAATTGTTGGTGACAAGGGCTCTCCTCAGAAGGGGAATAATATGTTTTCTGTTTCAATAGATTCATTTTTAGCTACCCTTTACATGCTTTCAAACCTTAAATATCTCTTTCTGGTGTCTCTGGGATTCTGGGGTCCTCTATCAGCAATGATACTAGGTCGATTTTCCTCTCTTATAATACTAAATAGTACTTAAAACTTTTTCCATGGAAACTTTTCACAGGAGCTTTCTCTTCAGAGAAATCTCTAGACCTTAATACTGAACAATAATATGTTGAATGACACACTTCCTGAATGGATAAGTGCCCTCCCTGGTCTAACCTTTATGAGCTTCAAGAAGAACTCATTAAGTGGCCCTCTATCCAACTCCCTGAGTACATTTTAAAGAATCTGTGTTACAACTTTAAGGAAATCAATTGTCTAGGGATCTACCAGATATGAGCATCTCGACAAACTTGCAGGAAATTGATTTGTAGTGAATTAGTCTTGGAATCATGTTCCCAATTCTGGAAAATAAACAAGTCATCAAACTTGTATTGAGAAAACAAAAATTCAGGTTTCATGTTCCCAATCTTGGGTTATTTGACCAATTATCCTTCATGTATTCTTTCCTACTTTAATTATTAACCTAGGAGTAAAAGGTTTTCAAACTTATGATTCCAGATGCATTAGTTCTATGGATTAAATAATCTGATGTATAAAAACAAGAAGCACAAACATATCACATAATTGGACATGGGTATTGATCCTGATTGTCACAACAGTAACCAAACCCTAGAAGCAACCTCCTTCCTCATTAAGACAGTGAACTTCATAAACTTATTTTAGTGTATGGAGAAGCTTATATCTGTAATTATATTTTTAGATTATGCTTCGTTGAATATTCCAAGATATATTCCCATGATCGATTCAAAAAGAGTACAAACACAGTGAAAAATATGGGATTAAAAAAAGGAGCTCTACGAAATGACAAACATTTACACATAACTTGCACAAACCCCAGTACTGGGACTAATGTCTTTGCTAATTGTTAACATACAATTTGTCTTTAGTTGAGAAAAATAGTATCTACAGAAGAAAAATGCAGTTCGTGCTTATTGACAATAGGCACCCCTTCACTTTTTTGAGCTATAGATAGTCTTGATCTACTGTGTAACAAATATATGCTTTGACCTTTTCAATGGACAAGTAGATTTGATTCATATTTGTTTTGATAGATATCAACTCTAAACAAATGTTTTTCAATCATTTTATGGAGGTAAAAAAATCCTTTATGATGTAAGGTACTCTTGCAGAACGTGAAGATAGAAATTTATTACTGATCAGTACTGATATCAGCTATTGCACTCTTCTTTCTCTGGACGTAGATGTATCGAACACTGAAGACAACTGATAATCCTGCAAGTAATATATGGTTCCTATATTTTATTAGCATTTTAATGGGGTCGTATGATGTATTAAATATGACTGATGTTCTTCAATTGCTAGTATTAATGCATGTGGTTCTTACGATCATGTAATGGCAGGACCTTGTGATGCATTTGAAGTTTCATCGATGAAAAAGTCAGAAGATTTCATGGCCACTTATAGGGTTTCTTCAAAACAATACAACAAATCATTAAGCTACAATGGGGAGATGGACCTTGGACCTATTCAAGTTACATTGCACCAACATGCAGCCCTATTCAATGAAAACCAACAGAGACTTCAGTAGAACTACTATCAAAATTTACAGAACAATATTTCTTCAAGGTGAGTAGTCGCTTTATATTTCATACATATACATATATGTATATATTGTTTTACCTCTATGTGACTTTGATCTCTGGGGTCTTTTGAAGAACGATTTGACCCCATGAATGCCATTCTGCCAATTGTTTGAGAATGCCAGGAGCTATAAGATATCGCTGAAATTAAACTAATTTTACTGTACCAATTGGCATTATAGATAACAATTATATACTTGAAGGTCGTTCAAATTGCAAAGTTAGGTAAAGCGAGTTAATGGTTGTAGATTCTTACAGTCTCAAAACTAAGCATGCCCATGTCCAAGGGAAATGGGTAGTTAATTCAATCAGCTAGAATGGGTCATTAAGTGAAATAAAAGACTAGCATGACCTGTTTTAAATAAATTAATGTTGATGCATAAAAGAAATGGTTGGATCATATCAAGGATTTGCATAAAAAATTTGAGAAAACTTCAAAATGTTGTTTATAGAAATAATTATAAATCTTTTAAATAATCTTATCTTATATAATGAATATATAATTAATACTTCTCATAATGAAAAACATATATACTCACTAAGATACTCACTAAGACAAATGAAAATCTAGTTAGACCTGATACAAAGCCTCTCAAGAAGAGGCCAAATGAAAATTGAAACCTGATGCAAATCCTCTCAAGAAGAGGCCAAATAGACTAAATCCAAGAATCAAAGACAAGGCTTAACTAGAGCTTTATAGAATGTTTAAGGCAGGACTCATATTCCCTATTGAGTAATCTAAATGGATCATCCCCAGGGTCATTCAGAACAAGAGGAGAGACTAGATATAAATCGGCTTGACCTATCTTTGAATGAATTTATTTGGTCGCCTTCGCATTCGTTGTTTTCATTGCCCAACATTTCCTACTTGAACTTAGCTGTGAATTCATTTAGTGGGTCTTTTTCTCAAAATATTGCTTGCAACTGTCTTGCTGATCTCTCTTCGAATCTTTTGACTGGAAATTTTTTCCCATGCCTTTATTTCCTATTAAGCCAAAAGATAATTATTAGTTTTTACGATAATTTTTTGTTACCGAAATACAACACTAGCACCCATCTTCATATTGCAAAAATGTTGCAGCTGCAATTAGAGTTAATCCTCGAAGGTCATAAAAAGTATCAAGAACTAGCAAGGTAGCTATTGTGTTGGGCATTATGGATAGAGTTGTGGGAGTATTTTCATCATTAGGACTTGTGCTGCTAGTGCTACTCAAAATATCGAAGAGAAAAAGAGCGATGAAGCTATCGAGAAAACTAATAGTAGGAAATGCCTCAATAGGGCTTTTGTCAGATCTTCTAGCTAATGCAAGTAGGTTGTTTCTACTTTAAATTTCTCATATTTTCCTTTCTTACTAAAGATATTTAATAATCACTGAAGTGCAAGATGTCTCTTACAATAAACTTGTCTTTGTGTCTATAGAAGTTAGACTATGGTTTCTTGGTACAACGATTCTGTAATCAGATTGAATGTACACATATTCTCTCATATATTTAATATTTTCTATGAAATTACCCATGTATGCTAGGAGTGTGATTTCTTTATTTGAATTCTTAGTTTTATCTTGTTTGGTCGTCCTTGCATCTAAACAAATAGAGAATAGACATATTGGTTATGACTCAGATAAGAATCAGGTGTGGAATAAACCTTGATTGTTTTGTGGCTTAAATCTACCAAGTCTACCTTGTAGGCATAGGGATGCATTCAGACGTGGAATAAAATTTGATTGTTTTGTGGCTTAATAACAGTCTTCTACTTGAAGAATTTTCCTCCTAAATTTAGCTGCCATCTTTCATAGGTACCATCACAAACTACTTTTCATAGATTGATCACAAGTGCTCAAAAATAGTTACATGTGGCTGCCATGGATTTATTCTTCATCTGAGATTTACATTTATCCATAACTATTATGTTGGTTCTATTGGTATTATTTTAATCATGTTGTTTGTATCAACCCTTCAAAATTGAAGAAATTCTTGAATTGTTTTGTTGAGAAATTACTTCAAAAGCTTCCTTATAGGACTCTCTACATGTATAATCTTATTTGTTCAAGTCTGTAATATTGAGAGACATTTGCATCTTGTTGTCTTTGCACTCTAGTTATTCAGCTTCCACTTGATGATACTACAAATCTACAGCAAGTATGATTTGACTTTAAAGCATTCACTACTGCACCAAATCCATTTAATATCACATATGCATTAGAGGAATTTTGGGGTCTAAAATGGGCCTCCTAAGGAAAATAATAAAATAATAGTTAAAATAATAAAATAATATTGATTAATTTTGGAGGAAGAAAGAAAAAAACTACTTTTTGTGTTCGTATTTTCGACATATCTCCCTGTGTTTTTACTCAAATTTCGATCGGGAGAGCTCGTTGGATGCGGAATTTGATTCTACATCCAACAAGTACCCACACTGCATAATTTTGACGGACCCCGCTACCCCAAAAATAAGAAATACCTGAAAAAACATGATGATGATGTCATCATCACATTTTTTCAGGTATTTCTTGTTTTTGGGGTAGCGGGGTCCGTCAAAAGTATGCAGTGTGGGTACTCGTTGGATGCGGAATCAAATTCTGCATCCAACGAGCTCTCCCGATCAAAATTTGAGTAAAAACACAATGAGATATGTCGAAAATACGAACAAAAACGTAGTTTTTTTTAATGACAAATATGTCAATTCAACCATTATGGTTGACTTATTTTATTGAAATTCTATTGGTTCTTGAATTCCAACTCACAAAAAACTATTTTGGCACGTTTTCTTATAAGGCCCATTTTAGACCCCAAATTTCCTCTAATGAAAGGCATAAAATTTTCATCAATGGGCATCTCCTCAAGGAGAACATATATATCTGAAGATCCCATCAGTCATTTAAAAAATAATCAATAAAAATAAGATGGAAGATCTTTCATGATCTTCATGGTCTAGCTCCTTGTCCTTACTCTTGTTATCTTGGACTGCTTCAGTACTAGGTTTTCCCATTGACCTCTACTTCCATTCTTTTGTATTGTTATGTACAAGATATTTGAGTTTCATGTTGATTGAATCAACGGATTTATTTCTCCATATTTTTCTAAATACTTGTTTCTTACAATCTTTTGCAATATGATCAGTACCCTGACAATTATAATATTGAAACTTGAAAGAACTCATACCTCTGTTTCTTGCTGGAGTATACCTAAAATAAAATTTGCAGTGGATAGCCTTGTGACCATAATTGTTGTAGGTGTAACAACAGCCATAAAAAATATTTGAATACCTTTGAGTAGCTGATCTTCCTTAACATGGAGGTATTTGAGATGAAGTCTTTTTTCTTTCATGTTTGGTCCACTTTTGTTGCTTGGTCCATCCTTACATCTCATTCCTTCTTTGTCAATTGCCAACATCATTATATCTTGGATTATGTCTTTTATTTGTATCTTCTCTTCCATGTGACTTGGAGTCTTCTCCTTTATTAGTATAACGTCCAAATCCAATTCATCTTTTCTCACTTGAATCTCTTTGCTGCCTTAAGAGATTATTCAAGTCTGATGTAATTTTCTCAAACTTTAAATTGATAATGCTTTCCTTGTTCAGTGTTTCATGTAGGGTCTTAATCTTGTTGTTCTTTTCATGGAGCTTGGATCAGTGTTTCCACATGGATTCTATCATGAGCCTAACCCCAAGGGGATCAAGAGAGTCGAACCAGTGACCTCTCCAAGTTGGGTGAAGAGATCTCACTCACGTCTAGCTCATGACCACTTGAGCTAACCCTTGGGGCTATGTGATGGAAAATATATACACAATACAAATATAATTAAATTATCTATCTCTCTATAGAAAGAGAGATGAGATTTACACATAAATAAGAACGGCTAAATGAAGATAAAAAGAGAGATATGGCAGATTTCTATATAAATAGAAATACTACCATATACTAATATAGAGAGAAACTATATATATCATTATGTGAGATTTACATAGAAAATTGTTACAATGGAAATAGAAAGCTCTTAACTATAATCATCTCTAGATTTCCTTAAGCTCTGAGTTCTAAGTTCAACTGAGTTGATCCTTCTCAGTGCTTGATCGATCTTGGTTAAGATGGATTTAGGATAGTAAGTAATCACATTGATATAATGCTTTGATGTTGTATGAGTTGTATGAATGGTAGCAGGATGTGGTTAAAAAGGCTAAAAGCCTAGATATCCAGGCTCTAAATAGTAAAAACATTGACAATGACCAGTAGTCAATATGCTTCTACATCTAAAGTTCTTGAATATCACAAGATGCAGATGAACACCCATTTGTGCCAACTCTGGCACATCACAAAATGCAGTTGAACACCCATCTGTGTCAACTCTAGCACTGAGCATAAGGATGCTTGGTATTCATGGAACTGTCAGAAACTTGTATATTGTAAAAGAGTCTAATTATCAAGCCAAATTATTTGGTCCTAAATTGGATTCATTCTTTTATGGAATGTGCTACTTTGATTGTAAATACAAGAGAGTGAGGTGGGACCTTAACTGCTGATTTCATCAATTATTTTTCTCTTTATAATGTTGAATTCAAAGCAATAAGTAGAATTTTTTTTTTGTGACAATGATGAAGTTGTTGCATGTTTTCTATTTGTATGATACATATAGTTTTTAGTGAGCTAATATTCTGTTTAATGCTAGTTCTCACAGCTATGGAGGTGGAGTTCAGCAAGTCACAACTTGTTGGCTGCTATTCCTAGGACTTTTTTTTGCACGTGGTATGCATTGAAGAAACACTAGTTAGCAAACAATGTTTTGGATTGCCATTTTGTATATAGGTTTGTATAGCACATCATGTTTAAACAACACTTATGTGAATGTTGGTATTAAAAATTGTGTGAATTTTTCGTGGTTTAATTTAGGTTTTCTAATTTCATTGATAACAGGATTTTGCAAGTTAATACTTGAGAGATGATATTTAATTCAAGTATGGTCAATGGATGGAAGCAATATAATGTGTTTAGTTTGTAGATTCAGTACTATTGTAAAATCTATGAAGTGAGAACAAGTATCTATGAAGATGTGTTGGCAATATATATATATATATATATATATATATATATATATATTGGAAAACTTCCTCAGAGAAATCTTATAGGCACTTACTCACATTTCATCAATGATGCCTGGGGCTAATGTCACTAGTATACAACATGTATGCCTATCCTTGAGGGATCCAGGTGGATTCAATGTTGTGACCTCCTTGGCCAAGATGGCTTCTGCATGGCAAGTCAAACCACTTGGGCTGATTCTTGGGCTACACACACACACACACATAAAATATATAGGTGGTTAGGATAATAATGTTATTTTGGATGGATTTATTATTCTCAGCACAGGTTGATGGGTGGGTGCTTCCTGAGTCCTTTCTTGATGATATTTCCTCCCCCCTCAGCCCCTACTATAAAGTTGGGTTTCTTAGTTACTGTATCAATCTTTTGGGTGAGTGAAAATTAAAGCATCATAATCAATTGGGTGAATTATACATAAATCATTGGATAACGCAATTTTAAATGACAATTTATGAGCATGCCTGCATTATTATAGTGGTAATTGGCAAGGTTTTAGTACCTTTCTTCCTTAGTAGCTTTTGAGTTTTAATTTTGAAATTGTTTCAAAGATTCTTTTTTTTTGTTTGCTACAAATGCCTTTGACTTGCTGGGCCAGCCTTTGGTCTAAGAAACCACAAACCAGGGGCATATAAGCCCTCAAAATGACCCGTGGATTGCACCCATCCTGGGATGCACCAATCCTTAGCATGATTGGATTTAGATGTTTCCTCCCAGGAGCAGCAGGTTTTGATCTTGGGTTGCCTTGCTGAAAGAAACATGTCTTGACCGTTTTCTCTACCGGAACTTGACTAAATTGTTTCATAGATTCATGATTATGTTGTGCTCCTATTTTGTGTAGGGTATTAAGATGTTGTCTCTTGGATCCTTCAAAACTAGTGCTATCCTCTTGGTACCTTCTTTAATCCTATATTGTTCATCACTTTTAGTGATTGCCATTTAACTTTTTGGCATTTAATCTCTAGTGATGTTTTATTTGAACACGAAATTCAATATTACAATAGCTGTCAGGGTGGTTGCACACATTAAAAGGAAAAATGATATAAAAAACTTTTGTAACTTGTAAGTAGTGATACTTTTAAAACTATCTGCAAAATTCATAAATGGCAATAAAATGATCATTTTCCACGACTGTGATTTACTGAATTTTCAAAGTTTTAATTAATAATATTGGTCCACCAATCTATGGTACGTAATTGAAATACTGTTGTGACGGCTATACTACAAAGCTGTGAAGTGCAACTTGTGGTAGTGAGGTTGGAAAATGATATTAGCTTTAAACACTTTTTCATGGCGCCCTTATGAGATGACTTAGTTGTTGTTTGTGTGTATTTTTAGGCATGACTCTTTGTATATGATATTTTCTGGGTCTTCTTCACTCCTATAATTGTTAGTGTAGCCAATTCCTTTGACGTTCCCAATAATGTTAGTTCATATTCTCTTAGTTTCCATGTTTTTCTCGCCTTGCTTATTGGTTTTGGGATAAATTTAATTTTGGGTAGAGAGAGCATCATGTAATGTTTTTTTAAGCTTTGAAATCTCTTCTGATTCAATCATTAGTTTTATGTTTGGAACTTTGTTGCAGCTACTATTTCCCACAGCAGATGCAACATAGCCATATTCTATGCTTGGGCTTGGTGATATTGTTATTCTAGGTAAAGTGGTGCAAAATTGGTTTCTCTTTTATTTTTTAAACAAGATGTAGAACTTGATTATTAGTACTTGAGGGACTTTTATAAGCATCCACAAATGACTATTTTCCTGAAACATAAATTTCTATGCTAGAATTCTTTAAACGAGTGACCTTGTTTTGTCTTTGGTGGATATTAATATAAATTTTAATTTCTAAAGAAACCACATAAAACTGCTATAACTCATTAGGTGCCCAAGGCATAGTTCTCAAATAGTGGTGTCTCCTACTTGTCAATTTATATCCATAAGCTACAAACATAATCTTTCAGAGGTAGAATCAAGATTCTAGGAGTTAAAATCCTTTACATAAAAATAGGGTCTAAAAATAGTCCAGATTTCATCAGAATGCAGATCTATTCTTGTGTGAAAAATCAGTACTCCTCCATAGTGGTATGTTTGACCCCCACTAACTATCCATCAAGGTACTCTACCAGGTTCACCTGATTTTTCTGGAGATGATGACCATATGTAAAAAGGGTATCATCTAGAGTGTTTAATTCTATAAAAAGATGCTTTAAAGTAATCTTCCGACAGAGATTTATGAAAGACACCAGAGATTGACTCTAGCTACCCTACTAGAGTGTGTCAAGAGATGTCTTGCATATGCAACTGATCCTTCATCCAATTAATAGTTCTGACAGAGTCTCCATGTATATGCATATGAAATATGCATATGTCTATAGTAGTTTTGATCAAAAGTAATAGTGTTGTCAATTCCTCCATATTGTTTGTTCCTTTCCCCAAGTTTTCCTTGTTGTGTAAGTAATGAGCATTTGAAATATGGTGGATGCACCCAACACTACATATCTAGCCAAGGCCTTGGCGTGCCCCACCAAATAATTCCCATTTTGTCAATGATAACCTCCTCCAACCACCTAACAGGTTTTAGCTTTGGAACTTATTTGTAGAATTGAAGTATTGAGTGTACCTGAGTGATAATCCAGAAGGATAGAGTAACTTTTGCTTAAAAGCTGGCCAACGAAATGCCCCATACCATAGACAGAGGTACTTCCCTAATCTGCTTCTAGTCCCTTCTCGTATACCACTCCTTCAGACATTCTTCTATGGCAGTTTTTCTCCACAAATCTAGAAACCCAACCACTCCTCCACTACTGTCCAAACTTGGTGTGAAAATGCACAGTCTAAGAAAAGGTGCGATGTGTTCTCATTATTTCTGCAAAGTATACAAATCCCAAGCCCAACTTTGTTTCTTTTTCCCATCAGTTCCCAATTTAGAACCATATTATTTAAGGCTAACAACATGGATAACATCCTCTTAAGAGGGACCTTGACTTTCTAGAGCTCCCCCCCACCACCATTTTCCATTTTCAGGGGGTGGCCCTTGAATACCAGCATAACCTATTTTTGTTGAGTATTCCCCCCTTGCTTTATTCATTATCTAAAAAACCCACTCATCCGGATTACCAAATAAATTTATATGTGCCTTTTTAATATCATTCAAGTAGGAACCCCACAACTAGGCCTCTTCCTACCACCCCAATGTACTGAGCATTAATCCAACCCTGCTTCCATATTGTAGAATCCACTGGTTTACCCAATAAATTTAGGGTGCACTTTACAATTGATAACATATCAAAAATCATTTTTTTAAGAAGAAGGTTGTCCCTTTCAAACCCCATCACCGCATCTGCTCCAAACCTTAATTGTGATCCATTCTTTGCCTTCCATGCCAAATAAGAGCCAATAATATTTTTCTACCTTCTCCTAGTATGAGCTTTCCACTGATTTGAGACAACTTAACTAATACATCATATCATCTAATTCTTGATTCCCTTTTTAATTCCATGGAAAAATGGTCATTTCTACTACAGGAGAAAAGAAATCACATTGTGAATGTTCTTCAGCACTTGCGAGGGAACACTGTAAGGAGCTTGTAAAGCTTACTACTTTCCCCATTACTTCAAAAAAAAAACTATCCATGTCAGTAAAAAAAAGTAGGTCTTTTTTTACCTTCCACATTTCAAGCTAATTTTTCATTCTTCAGTCGAACTGTCTAGACGTCATTAATTCATATCCCTAATTACATTACATCATAATCCTTAATCATCCACATCATATAAACTAAACATTAAAACCATATTATCTTCAAGTCTCTAGCAACAAGAATAATATGGTGTGCGGCTTCTGGTATTACCCAGCTTAGAAGAGCAAAGAAATCCCATCTCTAATGTCTTCATACAGTGCTCTACCCTCAACAACCTGGTGACCTTCTCTAGATGGTCTATCAGCTTCTGTGTTTTGTTCTATATACACATGCTGGAAGGAAATTGACTTGAAGCCTCTTGAAATTGATTTAACATCATCACCTAAAAAAATAAGATTACTACTTAAGAATACCCCAGTTCCTTTCGTCCATTTGACTACTAATTTTGAGTATTCAAAAATTGGAATAGACATAACCTTCTACTCTGTTGCAACTGCTAGTAAGAATCTTGAAGCATTTAATTATGCATAATTGTTAGAATAAGTCTTGATTTTTCCATAACACATACGTTATCCTTGGATGTTCTACTTGATGGTGGTCACAAAAGTTGGATGATAATACATGCATATTTTGCTAGTGTCCATGAAGATTTGCAGAAGCAGAAAAATCCTCTAAGTTGTAGTATCATTAGGGGCTTCAAGGTCTAGTTGTAGCGTTAAAGAGGTGTCTGCAAAATCAAGTTTTATTGCCTTATTCTATGCTTGGGCTTGGTGATATTGTTATTCCAAGTAAAGTGGTGCAAAACTGGCTTCTCTTTTATTTTTTAAACAAGAGGTAGAACTTGATGATTAGTAATTTAGGGACTTTTATAAGCATCCTAAAATGACTGTTTTCCTTAAACATACATTTCTATACCAGAATTATTTAAACGAGTGGCCTTGTTTGGTCTTTGGTGGATATTAATATAAATTTCAATTTCTAAAGAAAGCACTGAAAATTGCTATAAATCATCAGGTGCCCAAGGCACAGTTCTCAAAGAGTGGTTTCTCCTATTTGTCAGTGTATATCCGTAAGCTACAAACATAATCTTTAAGAGGTAGAAGCAATATTCTAGGAGTTAAAATCCTTTACATAAAAAAATAGGGTCTACAAACAATCCATATTTCATCAGAATGCATATCTATTATTGTGTGAAAAATCAGTACTCCTCCATAGAGGTCTGTCTGACACCCACTAACTGCCCATCAAGGTACTCTACCAGGTTCACCTGATTTTTCTGGAGATGAAGACCATATGTAAAAAGGGTATCAACTAGCGTGTTTAATTCTATAAACACATGCTTTAAAGTAATATTCCGAAAGAGCCCAGAGATTGACTCCAGCTACCCTGCTAGAGCGTGTCAAGAGATGTATTGCATCTGCAACTGGTCCTTCATCTAATTAATAGTTCTAAGAGAGTCTCCATGTACATGTATTTGAAATATGCCTCTATCTATAGCAGCTTTGATCAAAAGTAATAATGCTGTCAATTCCTCCACATTGTTTGTTCCTCTCCCCAAGTTTTCCTTGACCTCTAAGTAACGAGCATTTGAAATGTGGTGGATGCAACCAGCATTACATATTTGGCCAGGGCGTTGGCGTGCCCCACCAAATAATTCCCATTTTGTCAATGATCACCTCCTCCAACCACCTAACAGGTTTTCTCTTTGGAACTTATTTGTAGAATTGAAGTATTAAGTGTACCTAAGTGATAATCCAGAAGGATGGAGTAACTTTTCCTTAAAAGCTGGCCAACCAAATGCCCCATACCACTGACAGAGGTACTTCCCTAGTCTAGTTCTGGTCCCTTCTGGTATACCACTCCTTTAGACAGTATTTTATGGCAGGTTTGCTCCACAAATTTAGCAACCCAACCAGTCCTCCACTTCTGTCCAAGCTTAGTGCGAAAATGCACAGTCTAAGAAAAGTTGTGATGTGTTCTCATTATTTCTGCAAAGTATACAAATCCTAGGCCCAACTTTGTTTCTTTTTCCCGTCAATTCCCAAGTTAGAGCCATATTATTTAAGGCTAACAACATGGATAACATCCCTTTAAGAGAGGCCTTGAATTTCCAGAGCTCCCCCCCCCCCCCCNTCAAAAACCAACTGATGCAGATTACCAGATAACTTTATATGTGCCTTTTTAAGATCGTTCAAGTAGGAACCCCACAGCTGGGCCTCTTCTTGCCACCCCAATGTCCTAAGCATTAAGCCAAACATGGTTCCATATTGTAGAATCCACTGGTTTACCCAATAAATTTAGGGTGCACCTTACGATGGATTGCATATCAAAAATCATTTTTCAGGAAGAAGGCTATCCATTTCACACCCCATCACCGCATCTACTCTAAACCTTAATTGTGATCCATTCTCTACCTTCCATGCTAGATAAGAGCCAATAATATTTCTCTACCTTCTCCAAGTATGAGGCTTTCACTGATTTGAGACAACTCAACTAATGCAGCATATCATCTAATTCTTGATTCCTTTTTTTATTCCATGGAAAAATGGTCATTTCTACTCCATGAGAAAAGAAATCACATTGTGAAGGTGCTTTAGCACTTGTGAGGGAACACTGTAAGGAGCTTGTAAAGCTTACTACTTTCCCCGTTACTTCAAAAAAAAATTATCCATGTCAGCAAAAAAAGTAGGTATTTTCTAACCTTCCACATTTAAAGCTAATTTTTCATTCTTCAGTCGAACTGTCCAGACGTCATTAATTCATAGTCCTGATTACATTACATCATAATCCTTAATCATCCACATCATATAAATTAAACATTAAAACCATATTATCTTCAAGTTTATAGCAACAAGAAAAATACAGTGCATGAATTCTGGTATTACCCAGCTTAGGAGAGTGAAGAAATATCATCTCTGATGTCTTCATACAGTGCTCTACCCTCAACCACCTAGTGACCTTCTCTAGACAGTCTGTCAGCTTCTGTGTTTTGTTTTGTATACACATGTTGGAAGGAAATTGACTTGAAGCCTCTTGGAATTGCTTTAACATCATCACCTAAAAAAATAAGATTACTACTTAAGAATACCCGAGTTCCTTTAATCCATTTGACTACTAATTTTGAGTTTTCAAAAATTGGAATAGACATAACCTTCTACTCTGTTGCAACTATTAGTAAGAATCTTGAAGCATTTAACTCTGCATAATTGTTAGAATAAGTCTAGATTTTTCCATAACACATACTTCATCCTTGGATATTCTACTTGATGGTGGTCACAAAAGTTGGATGATAATACATGCATATTTTGTGAGTAGCCATGAAGATCTGCAGAAGCGGAAAAATCCTCCAACTTGTACTATCATTAGGGGCTTCAATGTCTAGTTTTAGTGTTAAAGAGGTGTTTGCAACATCAAGTTTTATTGCATTATTCTATGCTTGGGATTGGTGATGTTGTTATTCCAGGTAGAGTGGTGCAAAACTAGTTTATCTTTTATTTTTTAAACAAGATGTAGAATTTGATGATTAGTAATTTAGGGACATTTATAAGCATCCTCAAATGACTGTTTTCCTGGAACATAAATTTCTATACCTGATTTATTTAAACAAGTGACCTTGTTTGGTCTTTGGTGGATATTGATATAAATTTCAATTTCTAAAGAAACCATAGAAAAATGCTATAACTCATCAAATGCCCAAGGAACAGTTCTCAAAGAGTGGTGTCTCCTACTTGTCAGTGTAAATCCATAGGCTACAAACATAATCTTTCAGAGGTAGAAGCAAGCTTCTAGGAGTTAAAATCCTTTACATAAAAAAATAGGGTCTAAAAACAGTCATGATTTCATTAGAATGTAGATCTATTCTTGTGTGAAAATTCAGTACTCCTCCATAGAGGTTTGTCTGACCCCCACTAATTTCCCATCAAGGTAATCTACCTGTTTCACTTGATTTTTCTGGAGATGAAGACCATATGTAAAAAGGGTATCAGCTAGCATGTTTAATTCTATAAACACATGCCTTAAAGTAATTTTCTGAAAGACCCCAGAAATTGACTCCAGCTGCCCTACTAGAGTGTGTCAAGAGATGTCTTGCATATGCAACTGATCCTACATCCAATTAATAGTTCTGAGAGAGTATCCATGTACATGTATCTAAAATATGCCTTTGTCTATAGAAGTTTTTGTCAAAAGTAATAGTGCTTTCAGTTCCTCCACATTGTTTGTTCCTCTCCCCAAGTTTTCCTTGACTTGTAAGTAATGAGCATTTGAAATGTGGTGGATGCACTTTGCACTACATCTGTTGCTAGGGCCTTGGCATGCCCCACCAAATAATTCCCATTTTTCAATGATCACCTCCTCCAACCACCTAACAGGTTTTAGCTTTGGAACTTATTCGTAGAATTGAAGTATTGAGTGTACCTAAGTGATAATCCAAAAGGATGGAGTAGCTTTACCTTAAAATTTGTCCAACCAAATGCCCCAAACCACTAACAGAGGTATTGCCTTAATCTGGTTCTGGTCCCTTCTGGTATACCACTCCTTCAGACAATCTTCTATGGCAGGTTTGCTCCACAAATTTAGCAACCCAACCACTACTCCACTTCTGTCCAAACTTGGTGCGAAAATGCATAGTCTAAGAAAAGGTGCGATTTGAGTGTACCTAAGTGATAATCCATAAGGATGGAGTAGCTTTAACTTAAAAGTTGTCCAACCAAATGCCCCACACCACTAACAGAGGTATTGCCTTAATCTGCTTCTGGTCCCTTCTGGTATACCACTCCTTCAAACAATCTTCTATGGCAGGTTTGCTCCACAAATTTAGAAACCCAACCACTACTCCACTTCTGTCCAAACTTGGTGCAAAAATGCATAGTCTAAGAAAAGGTGTGATGTGTTCTCATTATTTCTACAAAGCATACAAATACCAAGCCCAACTTTGTTTCTTTTTCCCATTAGTTCCCAAGTTATAACGGTATTATTTAAGGATAACAACATGGATAACATCCCCTTATGAGGGGCCTTGAATTTCCAGAGCTCCCGCCACCACCATTTTATGTCTGTAGGGGGTGGCCCCTGAAGACCAGCATAACCTATTTTTTTTTAGTAGTCCCCCCTTGCTTTATTCATTATCTAAAAAACCAACTAATCTGGATTACCAGATAACTTTATATGTGCCTTTTTAAGATCCTTCAAGTAGGAACTCCACAGGTGGGCCTCTTCCTACCACCCGAATGTCCTGAGCATTAATCCAACCCTGCTTCCATATTGTTGAATCCACTGGTTTACCCAATAAATTTAGGGTGCACTTTACAATGGATTGCATATCAAAAATCATTTTTTTAGGAAGAAGGTTGTCCC
Source organism: Pseudotsuga menziesii (assembly GCA_001517045.1). Taxonomy (NCBI): domain Eukaryota; kingdom Viridiplantae; phylum Streptophyta; class Pinopsida; order Pinales; family Pinaceae; genus Pseudotsuga; species Pseudotsuga menziesii. The sequence goes on from LPNX011143893.1 coordinate 137,223, forward strand.
TTTCACACCCCATCACCGCATCTACTCCAAACCTTAATTGTGATCCATTCTTTGCTTTCCATGCTAGATAAGAGCCAATAATATTTCTCTACCTTCTCCAAGTACGAGCTTTCCACTGATTTGATACAACTCAACTAATACAGCATATCATCTAATTCTTGATTCCTTTTTTTATTCCATGGAAAAATGGTCATTAGATTCTACTCCAGAAGAAAAGAAATCACATTGTGAATGTGCTTCAGCACTTGCGAGGGAACACTGTAAGGAGCTTGTAAAGCTTACCACTTTCCCCATTACTTCAAAAAAAAACTATCCATGTCAGCAAAAAAAGTAGGTCTTTTATGACCCTCCACAGTTCAAGCTAATTTTTCATTCTTCAGTCGAACTATCCAGACGTCATTAATTCATAGTCCTAATTACATTACATCATAATCCTTAATCATCCACATCATATAAACTAAACATTAAAACCATATTATATTTAAGTCTCTAGCAACAAGAAAAATATAGTGTGTTGCTTCGGCTATTACCCAGCTTAGGAGAGCGAAGAAATCTCATCTATGATGTCTTCATACAGTTCTCTACCCTCAATCACCTGGTGAGCTTCTCTAGACAGTCTATTAACTTCTGTGTTTTGTTCTGTATACACATGCTAGAAGTATATTGACTTGAAGCCTCCTACAATTTCTTTAACATCATCACCTAAAAAAATAAGATTACTATTTAAGAATACCCCAATTCCTTTCATCCATTTGACTACTAATTTTGAGTATTCAAAAATCAAAATAGACATAAACTTCTACTCCGTTGTAACTGTTAGTAATAATCTTGAAGCCATTAACTATGCATAATTTTTAGAATAAGTCTTGATTTTTCCATAACCCATACTTCATCCTTGAATATTCTACTTGATGGTGGTCACCAAAGTTGGATGATAATACATGGATATTTTGCGAGTGGCCATGAAGATCTGTAGAAGCGGAAAAATCCTCTAAGTTGTAGTATCATTAGGGGATTCAAGGTCTAGTTGTAGTGTTAAAGAGGTGTTTGCAACATCAAGCTTTATTGCGTTATTCTATGCTTGGGCTTAGTGATATTGTTATTCCAGGTAAAGTGGTGCAAAACATGGTTCTCTTTTATTTTTTAAACAAGATGTAGAACTTGATGATTTGTTATTCAGGGACTTTTATCAGCATCCTCAAATGATTGTTTCCCTGAAACATAAATTTCTATCCCAAAATTCTTTAAACGAGTGACCTTGTTTGGTCTTTGGTGGATATTAATCTAAATTTCAATTTCTAAAGAAACCACAAAAAACTGCTATAACTCATCAGGTGCCCAATGCACGGTTCTCAAAGAGTGGTGTCTCCTACTTGTCAGTGTATATCCGTAAGTTACAAACATAATATTTCAGTGGTAGAAGCAAGCTTCTAGGATTTAAAATCCTTTACATAAAAAATAGGGTCTAAAAACAGTCCAGATTTCATTAGAATCTAGATCTATTCTTGTGTGAAAAATCAGTGCTCCTCCATAGAGGTCTGTTTGACCCCCACTAATTTCCCATCAAGGTACTCTACTAGGTTCACCTGATTTTTCTAGAGATGAAGACCATATGTAAAAAGGGTATCAGGGAGCATGTTTAATTCTATAAACACACGCTTTAAAGTAATCTTCTGAAAGATCCCAGAGATTGAATCTAGCTGTCCTACTAGAGTGTGTCAAGAGATGTCTTGCATCTGCAACTGATCCTTCATCCAATTAGTAGTTCTGAGAGAGTCTCCATGTACATGTATCTGAAATATGCCTATGTCTATAGCAGTTTTGATCAAAAGTAATAGTGCTGTCAATTCCTCCACATTGTTTGTTCCTCTACCCAAGTTTGCCTTGACGTGTAAGTAATGAGCATTTGAAATGTGTTGGATGCACCCAGCACTACATATCTAGCTAGGGCCTTGGCGTGCCACACCAAATAATTCCCATTTTTTCAATGATCACCTCCTCCAACCACCTAATAGGTTTTAGCTTTAGAACTTATTTGTACAATTGAAGTATTGAGTGTACCTAAGTGATAATCCCAAAGGATGGAGTAACTTTTCCTTAAAAGATGGCCAACCAAATGCCCCATACCACCGATAAAGGTACTGCCCTAATCTGGTTCTGGTCCCTTATGGTATACCAATCCTTCAAACAATCTTCTCTGGCAGGTTTTCTCCACAAGTTTAGCAACCCAACCACTCGTCCACTTCTGTCCAAACTTGGTGCGAAAATGCACAATCTAAGAAAAGGTGCGATGTTTTCTCATTATTTATGCAAAGTATACAAATCCCAGGCCCAACTTTGGTTCCTTTTCCCATCAATTACCAAGTTAGAAGGGTATTATTTAAGTCTAACAACATGGATAACATCCCTTAAGAGGGGCCTTGACTTTCCAGTGCTCCCCCCACCACCATTTTCTATCTTCAGGGGGTGGCCCCTGAAGACCAACATAACCTATTTTTGGTGAGTAGTCCTCCCTTTCTTTATTCATTATCTAAAAAACAAACTCATCCAGATTACCAGATAACTTTATATGTGCCTTTTTAAGATTGTTCAAGTAGGAACCCAATAGCTGGGCCTCTTCCTGCCACCCGAATGTCCTGAGCATTAAGCCAACCCTTCTTCCATATTGTATAATCCACTGGTTTACCAAATAAATTTAGGGTGCACTTTACAATTTATTTCATATCAAAAATCATTTTGTCAAGAAGAAGGCTATCCATTTCACACCCCATCACCGGATATGCTCCAAACCTTAATTGTGATCCATTATCTGCCTTCCATGCCAAATAAGTGCCAATAATATTTCTCTACCTTCTCCAAGTATGATATTTCCATTGATTTGAGACAACTCAACTAATACAACAGATCATATAATTCTTGATTCCTTTTTTTATTCCATGGAAAAATGGTCATTTCTACTCTAGGAGAAAAGAAATCACATTGTGAATGTGCTTCAGCACTTGCGAGGGAACACTCTAAGGAGCTTGTAAAGATTATTAATTTCCCATTGCTTAAAAAAAGAAACTATCCATGTCATAAAAAAAGTAGGTCTTTTTTTACCTTCCACATTTCAAGATAATTTTTCATTCTTCAGTCGAACTGTCTAGACGTCATTAAGTCATAGTCCTGATTACATTACATCATAATCCTTAATCATCCACATCATACAAACTAAACCTTAAAACCATATTATCTTCAAGTCTCTAGAAACAAGAAAAATACAGTGTGTTGCTTCTTGTATTACCTAGCTTAGGAGAGGGAAGAAATCCCATCTATGATCTCTTCATACAGTGCTCTACCCTCAACCACCTGGTGACCTTCTCTAGATAGTCTATTGGCTTCTGTGTTTTCTTCTGGATACACATGTTGGAAGGAAAATGACTTGAAGCCTCTTGCAATTGCTTTAACATCATCACCTAAAAAAATAAGATTACTACTTAAGAATACCCCAGTTCCTTTCATCAATTTGACTACTAAGTTTGAGTATGCAAAAATTGGAATAGACATAACCTTCTACTCTGTTGGAACTGTTAGTAAGAATCTTGAATCCATTAACTCTGCATAATTGTTAGAATAAGTCTTGATTTTTCCATAACACATACTTCATCCTTGGATATTCTACTTGACGGTGGTCAAAGAAGTTGGATGATAATACATGGATATTTTGCGAGTGGCCATGAAGATCTGTAGAAGCGGAAAAATCCTCTAAGTTGTAGTATCATTAGGGGATTCAAGTTCTAGTTGTAGTGTTAAAGAGGTGTCTGCAACATCAAGCTTTATTGCCTTATTCTATGCTTGGGCTTAGTGATATTGTTATTCCAGGTAAAGTTGTGCAAAACAGGTTTCTCTTTTATTTTTTAAACAAGATGTAGAAATTGATGATTAGTTATTCAGGAACTTTTATCAGCATCCTCAAATGATTGTTTCCCTGAAACATAAATTTCTATCCCAAAATCCTTTAAACGAGTGACCTTGTTTGGTATTTGGTGGATATTAATCTAAATTTCAATTTCTAAAGAAACCACAGAAAACTGCTATAACTCATCAGGTGCCCAATGCACGGTTCTCATAGAGTGTGGCTTCCTACTTGTCAGTGTATATCTGTAAGCTACAAACATAATATTTCAGAGGTAGAAGCAAGCTTCTAGGAGTTAAAATCCTTTACATAAAAAATAGAGTCTAAAAACAGTCCAGATTTCATCAGAATCCAAATCTATTCTTGTGTGAAAAATCAGTACTCCTCCATAGAGGTCTGTCTGACCCCCACTAATTTCCCATCAAGGTACTCTACCAGGTTCACCTGATTTTTCTGGAGATGAAGACCATATGTAAAAGGGGTATCAACTAGAGTGTTTAATTCTATAAACACACGCTTTAAAGTAATCTTCTAAAAGATCCCAAAGATTGACTCCAGCTTCCCTGCTAGAGTGTGTCAAGAGATTTCTTGCATCTGCAACTGATCCTTCATCCAATTAATAGTTCTGAGAGAGTCTCCATGTACATGTATCTAAAATATGCCTATGTCTATAGTAGTTTTGATCAAAAAATAATAGTGTTGTCAAATCCTCCACATTGTTTATTCCTATCCCCAAGTTTGCCTTGACCTGTAAGTAATGAGCATTTGAAATGTGGTGGATGCACCTAGTACCACATATCTAGCCACGGCCTTGGCGTACCCCACCAAATAAATCCCATTTTTTCAATGATCACCTCCTCCAACCACCTAACAGGTTTTAGCTTTAGAACTTATTTGTAGAATTGAAGTATTGAGTGTACCTAAGTGATAATCCCAAAGGATGGAGTAACTTTTCCTTAAAAGTTGGCCAACCAAATGCCCCATACCAGCGAGAAAGGTACTGCCCTAATCTGGTTCTGGTCCCTTATGGTATACCACTCCTTCAGACAATATTCTATGGCAGGTTTGCTCCACAAATTTAGCAACCCAACAACTCCTCCACTTCTGTCCAAACTTGGTGCGAAAATGAATAGTCTAAGAAAAGGTACGATGTGTTCTCATTATTTCTGCAAAGTATACAAATACCAGGTCCAAATTTGTTTCTTTTTCCCATCAGTTCCCAAGTTAGAATGGTATTATTTAAGGCTAACAACATGGATAATATCCCCTTAAGAGGGGCCTTGACTTTCCAAATCTCCCCCCACCACCATTTTCCGTCTTCAGGGGGTGGCCCCTAAAGACCAGCATAACCTATTTTTGGTGAGTAGTCCTCCCTTTCTTTATCCATTATCTAAAAAACCAAGTCATTTGGATTACCAGATAACTTTTTATGTGCCCTTTTAAGATTGTTCAAGTAGGAACCCCACAGCTGAGCCTCTTCCTGCCACCTGAATGTCCTGAGCATTAAGCCAACCCTTCTTCCATATTGTAGAATCCATTCGTTTACCCAATAAATTTAGGGTGCACTTTACAATTGATTGCATATCAAAAATCATTTTGTCAGGAAGAAGGCTGTCCCTTTCACACCCCATCACCGCATCTGCTCCAAACCTTATTTGTGATCCATTCGCTTCCTTCCATGCCAGATAAGTGCCAATAATATTTCTCTACCTTCTCCAAGTACGATATTTCCACTGATTTGAGACAACTCAACTAATACAACATATCATCTAATTCTTGATTCCTTTTTTTATTCCATGGAAAAATGGTCATTTCTACTCCAGGAGAAAATAAATCACATTGTGAATGTGCTTTAGCACTTGCGAGGGAACACTGTAAGGAGCTTGTAAAGCTTATTAATTTCCCATTGCTTAAAAAAATAAACTATCCATGTCATAAAAAAAAGTAGGTCTTTTTTTACCTTCCACATTTCAAGATAATTTTTCATTCTTCAGTCGAACTGTCTAGACGTCATTAATTCATAGTCCTGATTACATTACATCATAATCCTTAATCATCCACATCATACAAACTAAACATTAAAACCATATTATCTTCAAGTCTCTAGCAACAAGAAAAATACAGTGTGTTGCTTCTGGTATTACCCAGCTTAGGAGAGGGAAGAAATCCCATCTATGATGTCTTCATACAGTGCTCTACCCTCAACCACCTGGTGACCTTCTCTAGACAGTCTGTCAGCTTCTGTGTTTTCTTCTGGATACACATGCTAGAAGGAAATTGACTTGAAGCCTCTTGCAATTGCTTTAACATCATCACTTAAAAAAATAAGATTACTACTTAAGAATACCCCAGTTCCTTTCATTCATTTGACTACTAATTTTGAGTATTCAAAAATCGAAATAGACATAACCTTCTACTCTATTGGAAATGTTAGTAATAATCTTGAATCCATTAACTCTGCATAATTGTTAGAATAAGTCTTTATTTTTCCATAACACATACTTGATCCTTGGATATTCTACTTGATGGTGGTCACAGAAGTTGGATGATAATACATGAATATTTTGCAAGTGGCCATGAATATATACAGAATCGGAAAAATCCTCTAAGTTGTAGTATGATTAGGGGCTTCAAGGTCTAGTTGTAGTGTTAAAGAGGTGTCTGCAATATCAAGTTTTATTGCATTTTTAGATTGCAAGGTAAACTTGTGGAGTTAATCAAAGCTACAAACCAACATTTGTGTGGAGAGATGTAATTCTAGAACCCAAAGGTGTTAGAATAATTAAACCCATTCCCATACTTAGAATATAATATTTAATCATCTTGATTAAATTCTTAGCTCCTACACTAGCAGGGTCATAGTCAATCAAAAGAATTTTGTCATAGTCATAGTCATTTTGATATAATACTTAGGATATAATATTAAATTCTTTGGCAGATTAATATATAATATGTGTTCTCCCATCTGAAAATAATTAGAACATCCTTCCAGGTAGAAAATGGGTCAATTATAATAATCACCACCTGGAAGATCAATATTTTGTTCTTTAACTGATTCTGAGAGAGATTCCTGTAGTTCTACAACTACTATCTCTTATCAATAGGGGTAACAGAAGCACTATATGAGAATGGATGCCAAAACGTTATTGGACAATCTACAAGGAGTAATTTTTGAGACAAGAATTGTTAGCGGAAGAGGGATTGTTTCCACTTTGGGTAGGTCCTCGAAGCCAGAAAATGAGGTACAAACCAAAGGAAGATGAACGGTTCGAAGCCCTATAGCTATGGCTAACATAGTTCATTCAACATGTCTAGGGTACTCCTTCTGCTAAAACTACAATAACATTTTCCTTAACATGCATGTGCAGGTGTAGTATGCCATTTCAATAGCTCTCCCAGTTATCTTTTAGCTTAGATTGGACTCATTGAAGTGACTTTGAACCTAATATTATGCAGGTTATTCTCCATATAGAAATTTGCAGTAGTTACGTTATAATTGAAAGCTTTGGAAACTGGAAAACCTCAAACAAAAGATGTAGCGATTCAGTTGGAAAACAAGGAACATATGATCTGGCAGGTTAATGCTAGTCCCTATTTCAATGAACATGGTACTGCTATTGGGGTTTCCATGGTTTCTGTCAATATGACTGAACATGTAATGTTTATAATTGTAGTTTTAATAGATAAGCTACCTAAAACTACAAAACACTTTCGTAAATGTTTTTGGTTAAAAATTTAAAGTTAATATCACTGGAAATTGAGCTAAGGATATTTGTGAAGTAATCAGAACAATACCTTTTTGACGAGATAAATCATAATACTAAATTTGAAATGGGACATCAAGTAATTAGGGTCATGTATTTTGCTGAAAACGAGAAAATGTTGTACTTCTTTTGAACTTAGTAAATTAACTGGCAATCTTGTGTCACTGTTGAATAATTTGGCAATTTATGGTATTAGATTTAACACTGACTTTGGTAATAATAGAAATATTTAACTTAATACTGACTAGGGACTTCTCTTGCCATAGGAGGCTTATGCACATAATAGGATATGAAGCATTTGTAGATATTTGAATATTCAAATGTTAACAAACACTAATATCAAGGCCAATGATAATGTATGAAATTTCCAAATGATTAGGGCGTAGGAAGGCAATTTCATGGACAAAGACTGGGAAACATCTCTACTTAGATACCATCCTTTAGGAAAATCCTATATAAATACAATCATTCTCTACATAATCAACCTGGTATTTCTTGAGAATTATAACGTTGATCCTGTGTTGTCATTGTGTGCAGGGCCATAAAGGACCATTCTTTTTTTCAGTTCACCTTCTCTTGTTCCAACAAGGCCATCTCGTCAAGCAGATTCCCCTAAGGTTTCACTTCACTCTTTTCTTTTGATTTATGTTTATTGCATATTTGTGAAAGTAGGTTTATATAGATTTTCTCACATACACAATTCATACATTTTACTTTTTTGTTGCACCGGCATTTCCAACCTCTGTTTGAGTGCATTTGTTACATTTTTGCACCAAATCATACATAGAAGAATGGTGACTCCACAGGTAAAGAAATCTATTATTTATTCTTTTGGACGTTGGATTTGAGACTTTCTTAAATCATTCATTAGTTTTCATATTTGTCATGTCATTCACTAACCACATGACATATAGGGGTGAACTCCTTCACATATTGCACTATGTATGCAGGTTTATACCTGTGCAGTCAAGCAGAATTGTTTTGTGGATTCGTTGATTATCTTTCCTGTTGAAATCAATTTCCTGGTTTAGATCTGAGTTTTACTTTTCTTAGGTACGAAATATTGCAAATTTATCCATTCAAGTTTAATTTTAACCAATTCTTAAATTGAATTTGTTAGATTAGATTTTTCTATTTTGCACATGATCTTGGTTATTGTTGTTAGTTGTTGATCATTATAAATAATTTGCTTCATTGTTTTTCTACTTTACAATTCGTTGTTTTTCTACTTTACTAGTGATATTTTTTTATTGGATATTGTAGGAGTGAGCTCAACTTATAAGTGGGCCATTGAGTATGAAGAGCCTGCTGCTGAGGCTTGGCCATTCAGTATGAAGAGCCTGTTGTTGATGCTTTCAAGTTGCAAGTATAGTTTTGAAGCTGCTGATGTGGGATCTAAGTATGGTTTAGTGTTGAGTATGGTTTTGAAGCTATTGACATGGGATATAAGTATGGTTTTGGTTTTGCAGCCAAGTGCAAGTATGATGGTTTAACCATTGTAATATTTTGAAAAGTGAAAATTCTTGTAAAGTTGTATGGAAATTAATATGAGTTTTTGAGAAAACTCATATTTATTGTAATACTTTTGACATTTCATATAATATAATTTGTGTGGTTTAAAACTTATATATATGGTTGTACTTTATATTATATACCAGTATTGTAATTATTAACTAATTAACATGACATTGCATGATTTACATGTGTATTAGATATTATTTACAAGTGTTGTAATTAATTATAATGTGACATTGCATAATTCACATGTGTAGATGAGGATAAATAATGTATAATTCTTTTTTTAATTTAAACATAATATCATATTAAAAATTTATATTGATTAATAATGGACACCATTAAAACTACTAAAATATAATGGCCACACATAAAATGACTAAATTAGTGACCAATAAATGAGATTAATGACCAAAATTCTGATATAAAATGACCAAAAATTGAGAGATGCGCGACCAAACAATGAGATATAAATAACCAAAAAAATGACCATAATTCGCATATCAATGACCAAAAGCAGTTTTGGTGGCTAATTTACGGTCTTTTATTATGCGACTAAATTTGGTCATATTCTAGCTTGTCATGTGGTCATTAATTTGGTCATAAATGTGGTCATATATTTGGTCATTGATTCAAATATATGACCAAATTAATGACCAACTGACAAATTATAAATGACCAATTTTGGTCGGGTAAGAAAAGACCGTAAATTAGAGGCCAACGATCTCCAAACCAAAAGTGGTCATTGATATGTGGATTTTGGTCATTTGCTTGGTCACTCATCTCTCATTTTCCACTAGTGTATGTTCATGGGAACACCCTAACTAAATCCACCCATATCTCGTTGAGAGATTGATATCCACTAGGGAATAAGGCCAACACCTTATTGTGTTCCCTTTAGTCAAAATATTGTGAGTGACCACTAACCAAATTTTCATCCCACCCTAATGGTAACATGCATCTCATTGAAAATTTCTCACTCACATTTTAACTTGTTGCATGGAAACGTGTGTTTTTTATGGTGTGCATTCCCCCATACAATTATGTTACCCATGTTTGGACTAATTGGCAATCACAGTCCTGCACGTGCACACATCAAATCTACTTGCATCAAATAGCTCATGCAAAATAATCAAATATAAATTTATGACATTGTATTACTTAATACCATATACGAGCTCAATCTGGAGCCCATGCTACATTTATGCCACCTTGTGTTAATTCACACCTATGCTTTCACGTTACACTTGTAAGAACTTGTCAAAAAATTTGATAATCATGCACACACACAAACACACACATATAATCATTTCCATGCATCATATCACCAATGGTTAGTCATCATATAGAAATCCATTCCGACCATTTGTTTCTCACATGAAAAATAACAATACAAAAATCATCATGCAACATATGCTATTTTTCATGTGTAGCACATAGTATCGATCCGAGTCATTTGTGATCAAATTCTCTCAAACAACAATATAACATAATCAGGGAATAAAGGAGAGTTGATATGGGAAAAATCTACTGGAACTGGGTAGAGGCAGTTCCAAACTCGAACGAATTAATACAACCTAGTTATAAATGGATAGAGGCATACCAGTAAAAAATGTGAAACTCCGAGATTGTTGAAATTCGTTCCATATCTCCTAATTAGGGAAGAAAGGATAAGAATCACTTGATAGAACCCGTGCCTTGAATGCCTTATTATTAACTTCAATGACGAAATTTCGGTTTCGACATGAATTGGCACTTACCACACATTCCCAGTCATGGTTGGGTCATTCATTCTCTTATTCAATCAACAAAATATTAGAAATTGAAGTTGGAGTAAGCTTGAAAACTGAGAGAGAGAGTGCCACTACTTCGGAATTTGATACTAAGGTGCATCCATGCAGCTGAAAGAGATATTTCTTACGTAGGGAAATTACAACCCTTCATGCCCGTGGTTCAAGAAATAGGACCTTCTTCAAGGGAGACAGTTCTATATCTCCACGGCTGAAGCACACGAAGGAATCTCTGAATGGTTTCGAGGATGAATAAAATTCAGACAACAATGTCCGAAATAAATAAAACGCAAGTTCTTCTTACATTGTGCTATTGGTGCAAAGTTAGATCCACACAATCATCAGGAAAATTCTGCGTCTGTGGGCAAGGTTGTGATATTATGCAATCCTAGCGTTCTCTCCCCAAGATTCTATCGGCCTACATATAGTGAGTTACAGTGATAGACAGATATGTAAGGAGAATGAGATATATCTCAATACTCTCAATGCAGGTGATAACACATATCTCAATTGTTTGTTTTAAAAAATACATAAGAGAAGATAATCTTCAGTGCATGGATACATAAAGGAGCATATCGAGTTTGAATCCGTTAATTATGATCCAACAGGGAGAGACTACACTGTATCCATGCAGAAGATTGTTTTAATTAGATCCTCTTATCTTAGCCCAACGCATGGAGAGAGGAATTCATGTAGGGCACGAACTGTAGTTGAAGGGAGCCACTGGTGGCTCTCTTGGCTTGGGAGAGATGCGATACACTAGTTCTGGGTAGGCTTATGTAAATATGAATCGAATGATTGTGTTATCACTCCAGGAAACTCCTCTAGGTTGTAGCTCGAGGATGCCTGGTAACTTAAACTGTTTTTTGGGTTTTCTGAATTGGATCAAGCTGAATAACCTATATAACCTCTCACTCTCAAGACATGAATGAATCTCACTCAATCACTGCAAGGATTTTAGTTACAACTTGTTCAGTAGTTTGACAAAAAGGTGTAGGGATGGAGAACTCACCAGGTTGGCAGACTTACACACACAACACATGCATATAAATGGCTAAATCATGCTGAGGATGGTGTTTATAAATCAAATATCACTAAATAACCAATAGGATGACAGCTATCGTCCCTTTAATAAATATGAAAATTACCTAAATGCACATTCAGGAAATAAACATAGTAAAGAAAGAGATGGATGAACAAATCACAACAAAAGAGCTTATACTTAGAATAAACCATATGAGATACTTGATAATGGAACAGGCTCATAAATCCCCAGAGTCGAACCTTTATTAATAAAAAAATCATGGGCTTTATAGCCTCTTACAAAATTTACAGATCCTGAAATTCCGATCTGTTTACACAAAAATAATTGAAAGTAATAGTTTTTTTTTTCCAGATTAGGGCTTCAAACCCTTGCTAACTGTTTGTTTATCTACTGTGAAGATTTAGTTCACTGAGCGGTATTTTAATGACTGAAGTAATTGCTGATAACCACCACTGCTGGTTCGCTGTGGAATTGCCGCCAACATCCAGTGTATCTACATTTATCTGAAGTGTCTAGTCCTATTCAATTTGCCTGACACTTTTTCTTTGTTGCTGCAATCGCCGATCGGACGATGTTTCCTTTATCACATCGGTGCTCCAAGCCTGACTACTACCGCAATTTCAGCATTCTAGGCCTAAATTTTTCCATATTTTTCCGCCGCGGTCGCTGATTGGAGGCTTTTTCCTCTGTTCCATCAGCCCTACAAGCCTCATCCTTGCTATAGTGTCAGCTCCATAGTGGGATAACTCGCCAACAATTAGTATTTATGATCGCTGATGATCTTTCATTGTTGCACTTTGTGAACTTCATTGGCCCGTATTCCTTTTATTTCCTGCCATTGCGACTCCCAATTTAACTATCTTGCAGCCAGTTAACCTTTAGCCCTTCCAACCACCGAAGAGTTCATCTAGTGATTGATCAGAATCCTTAGTCATTTTTCCTCCCACCGTTGCGGCTCACTCGTGGACTATTGTGCTAACGATTAGTGTTTGCGATTTCCGTCATGTAGTCTTTAGTTATTCCGATCGCTGACATCTTCATCTAGTCATGGAGGCCTCGGTCTGTCTTTTTTTCACCGTTGCGGCTCTTTACTAGACTAATTCTCCGACGGTTAGTCTGTATTCCTTCTGGTCTTTCAGTTCCTTAGTGAACTATTTTGCTGACTAACTGTCTTTTCAACTCCAACACGTAGTTTTCATTCCCTCCGACTGGCGGTGACTTTGATTTATCGATTGCCTTTAATCACTATATTCTCCACCGTTGCGGTGCCTTTCAGAACTAACTCACTGATCTGTTAAATTTTTCAAGTCCTGAACTGATTTCGTCTGCGATAGGAACTCAAAACCTCTCTCCATTGGAACTCTTAGTCTGTATTTCCTCCGCCATTGCGGTGCCTTTGAGAACTAGCTCGTCGATCTGAAGTCTTCACAACTTTCGATTGATGTTTGGAAAACATTTCGATGGTGTAAAAAGTTTCAGCAATACACCTATTTGCCGAAGGGGTCTTCCACTTTCTATTTATCTTCCATCTTTCGGTGGCTAATGAGATGTTCTGATCCTTTCCCAAGCCACCGAAACCACAACTTTGTGAAATTTGCATAAAAAATAGAGGTCTTCAAAACTATTAGTGATCTTCATATCCTTCATTGCATCATTTAAATTCTTCATACTATCAAAAATAAATTTATTTTATTTGGGAGATAACATCTAGCTCCTACTCGGGGATGGGAACCTTCCTATGAGGTCCCAAGAACCCCAGACCAAAATGCCTTTCCCTAAAAGCAACTAAGTAACTTAACACTATTCTTTATTGTTCCATTGGGCATGGAGTCTTATTCTAAAAGCAAAACAATGTATTATCTACTAATTTACAATCATAAGGCCTCAGAGCCTTAAATAAAATAGAGTTTTAGGAACCGCCCATTTACTGGGCTATCGAATACCTCTTCACCTTCTGGATTCTGCAATTTGAAGGTGTTATTCTTATATACCTAGTCTATAACAAAAGGGCCAATCCATAAAGAGTCAAATTTTCCATGTTTCCCCTTGTCTTGTCTGACAGCATCCCACTTGAGGACCCAATCTCCGACCTGGAATTTGTCTGCCTTTGCTCTTTTGTCAAAAATTCCCTTTATCCTCTGTTGATGAGCCTCTGATTTTCCTACAACTTGCTCCCTGATCTGGTGTAACTCCACCAAATCCATCATCCTTCTCATCATATCATTTGGTTCATCTTCCTTTTCCTGAAAGAACTTTTCCACTGGAAGGATCATCTGGATAGGAAAGATGGCCTTAGTGCCATAAACTAACTTGAATGGAGAAGTCCCTATGGATATTTTGTCTGTTACCCTATCCGCCCATAAAGCAAACTTAAGTTTCGAATCCCAGCTTTTCTGATTTGTCTCTAACAGTTTCCTGATGATTCTAACTAAGCTTTTGTTGGATGACTCAGCCAAGCCATTTCCTTGGGGGTAATAGGATGTGGAGTGCACCAATTGGATACCCATTGATTCACACATTTTAACTAAGTCCCTAGCCTTAAAAGCTGGTGCATTGTCAGTCACTAACCTTACTGGGAAACCAAACCTGCTGAAGATGTTCTCATATAAAAATCTCATGATGACTTGGTGAGTGGCATTTCTGGTGGGTACTGCTTCTATCCATTTGGTAAATTAGTCAGTGACTACTAAGATCCATTTATGCTTTCCACTGGAAGATGGATTTATTTCACCTATGAAATCCAGACCCCATTGCTGGAAAGGCTCATTCACTGTAACAGGCCTAAGGGGCAAGGACTTGAGCTGCTGTTTCCCTATAAATCTTTGACATTGGTCACAGGCTCTTACAAAAGTGCATACATCCGCAGAGAGGGCTGGCCAATAGTATCCTTCTTTTAAGATCTTGTGGGCTGTGGTTTTCTAGTAGTGGTGGCCTCCACACGTACTGGAATGAAAGTGATGCATGACCTGCTCTGCTTCCTCTTTATCTAGACACCTTAACAAAATCCCAGACTAATCCCTCTAGTACAGCAGTTTGTCAATTATGCAAAACTTAACAGATTTCAACTTAAGGGCTCGTGCTTGGTTAGGAGTGAGATCAGGAGAAACTTCTAATTTAAGTAGAAATTGAATAATACTTGAGTACCACTCACATGAAGATATGTTCTCAGCTACTGGTGGACTGTTATCTTGATCTTGATTTACTTTTGTTTCAGCTACTACCATAGTTTGCACCTTTGCTGATCTGACGCATGTGAAATTTATTTCCATCAGTTCACAGTTTTCTTTGGCCATGAGTTTGGCCATACCTAATCCCTTTACCAGCTTGGTGGGTTTCACCTCTACATCAAACTCAATGATTTTGTCCAACCACTTAGCTCTCCTCCCATCAATGTCAGGCTGAGTGAAAAAATCCTTCACAGCAGCTGAAGGGACATACGCAATGACCTTTGCATGGAGAATGTAGATTTTGAAGTTCTTCAAAGATTTTATGAGGGCATAAGCCTGCTTCTCAATTGGGTCATAATTCAGCTCAGCATCTCTCAGGGTTCTGCTGAATAAAGCAATTGGATGATTAAGACCTTCATCATTCTTTTGTAATAATACAGCTGCCACTGTGTCATAAGATGCAAAAGAGAAAATGTAAAAACCCTTGGTGTAGTCAGGACTAATCAGGGTTGGGGCCTCCATGATGGCTTTCTTAATGTCTTCAAAATAATTTCTTGCATGGTCGGTCCACTTGATTTCTACATCATTTTTTAGCATGATTGTTATATGCTTTACCAACTCGGAGAAATTTGGAATGATTCTCCTGACAAAGTTTATCTTGCCTAAAAAGGACTGAATGTCTCTTTTTGACCTTGGTATTGATAGCTACTGAATTGCCTCCACTCTTACTGGATTGATCTTTACACCTTCAGCTGAGACTATGTGGCCTAGGAGATTTCCTTCATTGAGTGCAAACTGAGACTTCTTGGGGTTCAGTGATATTCCATACCTTCTGCACTTCAGAAATACCTTTCTCAAATGCTGCAAGTGGTCACGATGGATGTGAGAGTAAATTGTTAATTCATCCAAATATATCAGCACATATTTATCTTTTATCCCTACAAAAGCTAGGTCCATAGCTCTCTAAAAAGTAGCCCCAGCATTCATTAGCCCAAATGGCATTTTAGCATACATGAAGATGCCCCAGGGGGTGGTAAAGGTAGTATTCTCTTGGTCATCTGGGTGCACAGCCACTTGGTTGTATCCAGAGAAGCCATCAAGGAAGGACACGACCCTAGCCCCCAAGACTCTCTGCAACAGATGTTCCATCTTGGGCAGTGGATAGTTGTCTTTTTTGGAACATTTGTTCAGGTTTCTAAAATCCACACACAACCTGATTTCTCCATTTTTCTTTCTTACCACTACTAGATTTGCAATCCACTGGGAATACCCGATGGGGATTATCATCTTGGATTTGAGGAGTTTGTGGATCTCTTTCTCAATCACTGGTAATAGAAGAGGGTTGATGGGTCTCAGCTTCTGTTTGAAAGGAATGGTGTCCTTCTCCAAAGGAATCCTGTGCTGGATGATGTTGGTGTCATACGTTTTTAGGTCACTATAATCCCATGCAAAGACATCAGCAAACTCTTTTATCAAGCTGCAATATTCAGACTTATGTTCAGCAGTCAGCAGAGTGGATAGCTTTATCAGTTTTGGATGGCTCTGGTTGCCTATGTTGTGCTCTTCGATAGCAGGATCTAGCTCCCTTTTGGTAGGCTTGAAAGGGACATCATTGTGATCAAACAGTTCTTCCAGTGCTACTAGACCTTGGGGTATGTGGTTGCTGGGCAATTCGATAATATCGTGCTCGGTCACTTTATCCTTTAGCTTGAGCTACTTGGATTCCTCCAGGTTAAGGTTGTCCTGGTCTATGTGTATGTTAGAGAATTCATCCACTAACTGAAGGAATTTACTAAGCTCCCCATCATTTTCAAACACCCTCCAAAATTTTACATTGTCTGGCAGAGAGGGTCTGTACTTGACCTAAACATCATAGCTGAGCCTAGGGGGTAAAGGAGGAGCAAACAGACTTGCAGAGATAGCCAAGGAATTAGCCAGGTGATTCAAATCTCTAGGAATATATGACAGTTCAAAAAACATAAATGAGTCTCTGATTTTCCATACCTTGTCCTTGTAGGCCTTCAGTCTGATATTTTTTGTCTGAAAAGTGTTGTTGACCTGCTGTATGATGAGGTCTGCATCCCCAAAATATGCATGCACATGATCCCCATATCCTTAGCCTCTTTAACTCCCAGCAGCAAGGCTTCATATTCTGCTACGTTGTTCGTGGTTTTGAAATCGAGCTTATATGATAGGTGAATGTTCTCCTTAGATGAAGAGATCAACAAGACCCCTGTACCTACTGAGTTTTGAGTGCTTGCCCCATCGAAATACATGGTCCAGATCGCTGTTGTGACTTCTTCGGGCTGCGGACAGGTGGTCTCAGTGATCTGAACTAATGTCTGCTAATTATCATCTATTTGCAAGATGCAAGATCCAAAATCGGTGTCCACAGCGTAGATGGGGTGATTTACTGAGCGACTCTCCTTGCTTATAATGTACACTAGCTGATTTTCCCTGTACAGTCTCTTAGTTTCTGCTCCAAACATGGGAATGATGGCGTATGTGAGATCCATATGAAGGGTGCCGCCCAATCTTTTGCTCCATGACCGAGCCAGCAAAAGGCCGAATTTTGGAGGAATATCAGCCACTACGATGTCCATCATTATGCTTTTCGAAGGCATCTGAGTTAAGTTTACAGCAAGGTCTTTGATGAGGCCCAAGCACTTGACCTTCCTGGAGTCAAAGGAGAATAAATCATGGTAGGGCTTGGTAATGCTGAGGCCAATCTCATCCATCACAGCCTTTGGCATTAAGTTATGAGAGGCTCTTGAATCCAGCAAACAGTTATGGAGGATTTTATCATGGATGTTCAAGGATATTTAGAATGGTGGGCAAGAGTCCTTTAGGTCTTCGATCATGGGGCCCAGGGTTACAACAGGCTTGTCATCTTGTAGGTTCACAAAGTCAGTCTCAATGTGCACCTTGGGTTGAAGGGAATTTAGAATGGAGGTTTTAAATGCATCATTCTTCATCAACTCAATTAAAGGAAAAGGAATTTTCAATTTTTGAATTTCAAACTCAAGGTTGAAGGAATGATGCAGCCTATCTGGAAACCTTACCTCATGAGCTGTAGGTTTGAGTTGGACTTGATCAGGTGTGGCTGAAGGTGTTGGTTTATGCAATTCTTTGGATGGAACAACTACTTTCTTTGGTAAAACAACAACCTTTCTAGTAGGTGCAGCAGGCTGCTTGACGGGTACAACATTCTTTTTCAGTGGAGCAACCAACCTAGACCTCAGTTGGTAACCTCCCTGACCTTCAGCCTGATAGACAGCCTCTTCAGTGATCTGCTCATCAATCAGGGATTCCTCGTACCCTTCCTGTGTCAGAAAAGAATAGTCCACCTCATCCTCCATGCAATGGATATTGTCTTTAGCTTCTCCTTCTTCTTCAATTAATTTTGGCCCTTCTTCTAATACAAGATTTTGAAATGGAGCTCTTATCCTCTGGTCTTCCCCTTGATTTCTCTCCCTTCTAAGAATCTGAACAAGGGGGTTTCCTCTTCTATAAGGGACAAAATTTGGGTTCGAGGAGCAAAGTCAATTGGCCCTTTACTCCTCACCGGCAGATGTCCTTGGTCCTTCAATTTAGACATTTCAGCAGTCAGTTTATCTAAAATTTTGGTCATTTTTTCAATCTTGTTCTCTGATACCGAAGCCCCACTGTAGTCTGCTAGCTGCTTTCTCCTGTCTACCTTCCCTTTGACATTCTGAGATGCCAGAATGTTTGACTCTACCTCTAGGTCAGCATCCTGCATGAGTGATAAGGAGTCAGACCTCATTTCTTTGAGAAGTAGGTAGAAGTCAAAGTCAAAGGCATTCGCATAAGTTATCATAGCTGAGGTACCAGTGGGCTTAATCTCAGTGGGGATCTTGCTGTACATGTTGTTGAATCTCTTGGTAAAGTTGGAGACAGACTCACCATTTTCTCTTTTTAGGTTGCTGAATTCTATGATATAGTAGAGGTGGTCTCTCCTCTCTCCCTAATGCTTTAGGAAAACGTCATCTAGGGCCTCTATGCCTGCCACTGACCCAACAGGAAGTTCTTTAAACCATTTCGGAGCTTGGCCATCTAGGCTTTGCACAAAAACTCTGGTCCATACATCTTCTTGTTCTATATTTATATTTTCAACATAGCTATAAAAAGCCTCTAGATGTTCTTCAGCAATGAAATCCCCTTCCCCTATAAACTTAGGCATATACTTGAGGTAATACCCAGTAGGCATGACTGTGAGAGGATTTGGAAAAATTAGGGGCGCATACCTAGCTACCAGGATCCTTTCCATCTTGGTCAATTAAGGGGTAGCCATATTGGAAATGGGTATGGACAGGGATGTGGAAGGCGGCACTGATGAAAATATTTGTTGAGAAGGCGGTGGTATACTTATCCTAGTGGAGTCACCAAGAAATGGATCTTCACAAGCAGCAGTGCTTGAAGATGCCCAAGCCCTATATTTTTCTGATATATCTAAAAATTTCTGGGAATTAAAATTTTCAGCAGAAGAAATAACAGCAAAAATATTTCTTGAAATACCTGATGTAGTGTTTTGTGCAGCATTGCTGGTCTGTCTTAGTAAAGCCCTAGCTTTCCTCAATATTTCTTCTAGATATGAAACGGGTGTTGCTGGTGGCCCCTTTGGGTTTGCTCTGGTACTTGGTATTCTTCAAGCCACCTTATATCAATGGAGTCACCAGATAGATGATTACAACCGTAATAATTTCCAAGCCTTGTCTATCATCAAAGCATGGATCTATGTCATATCCCAAGGAAGCTGAGCTTCAGTCTCCTCTCCCCGGCAACAGTGCCAATTTGTTATCACTCCAGGAAACTCCTCTAGGTTGTAGCTCGAGGATGCCTGGTAACTTAAACTTCTTTTTGAGTTTCCTGAATTAGATCAAGCCGGATAACCTATATAACCTCTCACTCTCAAGACATGCATGAAGCTCACTCAATCACAAGGTTTTTAGTTACAACTTGTTCAGTATTTTGACAAAACGGTGCAGGGATGGAGAACTCACCAGGATGGCAGACTTACACACACAACACATGCATATAAATGGATAAATCCTGTTGAGGATGTTGTTTATAAATCAAATATCACTAAATAACCAATAGGATGACAGCTATCCGCCCTTTAATAAATCTGAAAATTACCTAAATGCACATTCAGGCAATAAACACAGTAAAGAAAGAGATGGCTGAACAAATCACAACAAAAGAGCTTATACTTAGAATAAACCAGATGAGATACTTGATAATGGAACAGGCTCATAAATCCCCAAAGTTGAACCTTTATTAATCAAAAAATCATGGGCTTTATAGCCTCTTACAAAATTTACAGATCCTGAAAGTCCAATCTGTTTACACAAAAATAATTGAAAGTAATAGTTTTTTTTTTCCATATTAGGGCTTCAAACCCTTGCTAACTGTTTGTTTATCTACTATGAAGATCTAGTTCACTGAGCGTTCTTTTAATGACTGAAGTAATAGCTGATAACCACCACTGCTGGTTCGCTGTGGAATTACCACCAACAGCCAGTGTATCGACGTTTATCTGAAGTGTCCAGTCCTGTTCAATCCACCTGACACTTTTTCTTTGTTGCTACAATCACCGATTGGACGCTGTTTCCTTTATCACATCGATGCTCCAAGCCTGACTATTGCCACAGTTTCGGCACTCCAAACCTAAATTTTTTCGTATTTTCTGCCGCGGTCGTTGATCGGAGGCTTTTTCCTCTGTTCCATTGGCCCTCCAAACCTCATCCTTTCCGTAGTGTCCACTCCTTAGTGGGATAAATCATTGACAATTAGTCTTTATGATCGCCGATGATCTTTCACTGTTGCGCTTTGTGAACTCCATCAGCCCGTATTCCTTTTATTTCTTGCCATTGCGGCTCCCCATTTAACTATCTTGCGGCCAGTTAACCTTTAGCCCTTCCAACCACCGAAGAGTTCATCTAGTGATTGATCAGAACCCTTAGTCAGTTTTCCTCCCATCGTTGTGGCTTACTCGTGGACTATTGTGTTGAGGATTAGTGTTTGCAATTTCCGCCGTGTAGTCTTTAGTTATTCCGATCGCCGACGTCTTCATCTGGTCGCGGAGGCCTCGGTCTGTTTTTTTTCCGCCATTGCATCTCTTTACTAGACTAATTCATCAACAGTTAGTTTGTATGCCTTCCGGTATTTCGGTTCCTTAGTGAACTATTTTGCTGACTAACTGTCTTTTCAGCTCTAACACATAGTTTTCATTCCCTCCGACTGGCGGTGACTTTGATTTATTGGCTGCCTTTAATCACTATATTCTCTGCCGTTGCGGCGCCTTTGAGAACTAACTCACCGATATGTTAAAGTTTTCAAGTCTTGAATTGATTTCATCTGTGATCGGAACTCAAAAACTCTCTCCATCGGAACTCTTAGTCTTTATTTCCTCCACTGTTGCGGTGCCTTTGAGAACTAGCTCGCCGATCTGAAGTCTTCACAACTTCTAATTGATGTTTGGAAAATGTTCTGATGGTGTAAATAGTTTCAGAAATACGCTTATCTACCGAAGGGGTCTTCCACTTTCTATTTATCTTCCATCTTTCGGTGGCTAATGAGATGTTCTGATCCTCGCCCAAGCCACCAAAACCACAACTTTGTGAAATTTGCATAAAAAATAGAGGTCTTTAAAACTGCTAGTGATCTTCATATCCTTCATTGCATCATTTAAATTCTTCATCCTATCAAAAATAAATTTATTTTATTTGGGAGATAACAGATTGAAAGGAAAATACAACCAATGGGAGCAGCCGAGTCCTGTCGATGTCGAGGAGCTAGTGAGTCCAATTGATTTTGAGGAGTTGGATGCATGAGTCTTCTGTTGTTAGTTACCTGCCATGAGTCCCCTTCCAAGTGTATTAACCATGAGTCCTCTGCTGAGAGTATGAAACCGAAGCGGTCATAGGCCAGGTATGAAGAGATTTCTTTTGATGGACTCACCTCATGGACCCACCCCAAATAGAACCCCTGTCGATCCCTAGGCAATTGCCGAACTACGCATGGTCACAACCCAAGAAAAATATCATTTTTTACTTGTTGTTCTTTACTGGATGGATTATTGTTCTGACCTTTGGAGGCATAATGAATTGGTAATGTCGAGGTACAAGGAAATATGCCATGAGTATTTGTAGCAGTCAAATCCGCCACAAAGGATCGACCAGAGATCACAAGAAAAGATATGCTACCCTAGAAAGACTACACAATATCATGATTTTGACCTCATGCAACGATATTGAGGTAAAGGCACCAAAGATAAGGGGATTTAGTTGATGATTCATGGCTTGAACTGAAGGCACAATTCTAGGCTCAAATCCTAGAAGAAATCACGCCTAACCTAGAGAGTTTTCTATTGGTGTCAAACGACTTAGTAATATTGCAACTACATGAAAGAAAATTGCGTTCCCTCAGGCTATTCGTCCATATGAGAAATGGATTCATCGGGATCAGGACTGGATCTACATGCTCCTACTAACGTTTCATCAGTTGTTTTCGGTTAAGGGTAATAAACAAGTATAAAATGCGAGTTGTTGAGGAATTAGGGGTTGGGACGTCCAATATAAGTAGATTCATCTAGCTAATCAGACTCTATTTCCCACCTGTGGAAGATGGGTGGATCTCTCATATTACGTAACACTTGCAGATATCCCATGATCATAAGCCTCTCAATACCATGCAAGACGACGTAGCTGTAATCTCCATAGTTCTTAGAAAAAGGCCCCCTCAGTGGTATTTCAACGGTGCTGAAAAGCTCACGCTCTACACTTAGGCTTCATGCACCAAGATAGAAACACAATAGCTACACTCCAAATTATTTCATGCAAGTGTTTAGAGTTCACGATGATCCAGGTCGTGCCCAGGTGCACACTAGGGACAACATTTGGTTGAATGAGCCGAGTACTATTATGGCATAAGCATATAAGAAGAACCAACAAAGCAGGAAACACACTAGGTCGACAAGAAATACACACAGAGACAATATGCAAGAATTCGAACCAATTTCTTTACTTCTGCTCCATGAAAGATGGAGGAATTAGATAGATCACAAAAGATCATATATTACATTAATGTACATGCTTCTATAGGATGATGAGACGATTGGGTGACTAACCGCTACGTTTAGTTACAAAAGAAGCTATAATGGTTCAGAAGTTCAATGGTCATAGAGCATGTTGGTATGATGTATTCGAGGTGAACCTACCGAATGTGAACCTATCGGCTGAACATGTCAAGGAAAACCCGTCGAAGGTGAACCTGTCGAAGGTGAATCTGTCGAAGAAGGTGAACCTGTTGAAGGTGAACTTGTCAGCTATTGGTTGGATCATTCCTCCTGACTTAATAAACAATGGTCTCCATTGTGTATTCTTTAGGGTGAGTAAAATTTTCGGTGACTTCATTAATAGAGTACCATTTTCCTTGCGCGGGGAGTTGTCCAGCTTTAGCCACTTGAAACAAGGGAATGGAGTTCGTCCTTGTATGGTGTATTTGTCATCCAACAATGGTGTAACAAAGAAGAGGTTCCTAAACATCTGGATGGATGTCTTCGGTTTCTGCTGTCTGCAAGTCATTTTTCTCCAACAATGGTACATGGTATGGTCGAAGTAGATCTACATTGAAAAATGGATGTAGGCCAAGCCATGCAGAAATGTCGAGCTGAAAATTGTTTTCTCCCATTTTTTTAAGGATACTGTATGGACTATATCGTAGAGGTCGTATCTTTCTGTATTGACCAGTGAATCACCCCTTCTTTAGATGTAACCAGACCTGATCCCAAATTTGGAATGAATGAGGAATACAATGCTTGTCGTGTTGAACCTTAGTTTTTGCATTTGCTTGTTCCAACATCTCCTGTGCTTGCTTCTGAATGTTGTAGATTTGATCTTTGAACTTCAATGTTTTCTCCACTTCTTGTCCTTCGAAGTCAGTATCATTTGACTGTGTCAAGGAACTGATTATGTCGATAGGCGCCGAGGGTTGAAATCCGTAACAGATCTCAAATGGACTCTTTCCCATAGAGCTGTGTTGAGCATGATCGTAGTTGTGTTGTATGTATGGAAGGCTGGCATCCCATGTTCAAAGATGCTTGTGGTTGTACATGTGAAGAAATTGTATGACTAAGAGATTTACAACTTCCATTTATCCATATGTCTATGAATGGAAGGATGTCTACAAAGAAAGTTTTGTGTTGAGATGTTGCCAGACAGTTTTCCAAAAGGTGCTGAAAAATCTAGCATCTTTGTCGGAAATAATGGTCGTCGGGAGGCCATAGTGTTTCCACACGTGATCAAAGAAGAGCTGAGCAGTCTGTTGTGTTGTAGTAGTCTTCTTGCATGGTATGAGTATAGCCATATTGGAAAATATGTTGACTACTACTAATATCACATCATGCTGATGTTTGGTAGTAGGATATCTCGTTAAGTAGTCCATAGAAATAGATTCCCATGGTCGACTAGGAACTGGAAGGGGTGTATATAGTCATTTTCGTCGCTTTGGCAGCTTAGCAATGGCTCAAACCACGCATGATCAAATGTACTTGTTGACGTCAGATTTAAGTGAACGCCAGTAAAAATACTTTTGGAGGATAACAAGTGTTCTTGCAACTCCAAAATGTCCTACATTCTTGCAGTAGTGCGTGTCCCAAATGAGCTTCTGTCGATGCTCACCGGTCGGTACACAAACTTGTCCAAGATTGTAAAGCAAGGTGTATTTTAGGAAGTAGTCGAAAGTCGACAACTTGTCAGTCTAAAGATATTGATAGATTGTAGAAAACTCGCAGTCTACCGAATACAATTGCAGCCAAGTAGTGGTGTCATAACCCTGCATACTCATCACTGTAGACAGTAGAGTAATGGGTGGTATGCTGAGATAATCGACTACGGCATTGGATTTTCCTTTGCGATAATTAATTACCAACTGAAATTGTTGCAGGTAATTAATCCTCTTGAGTTATTGGGTTGTCTGTAGTTTCAACTCAGTTGGAGCGAACTACAAAGGTTTATGGTCAATGAGGATGATCGTTGGGCCTTACCAAGAATGTAGTGTCTCCATTTCTTAAGAGCTTTCACAATGGTGTACATTTATTTTTCATACTTCGAGTACCTTATAACTGTGTCACCGAAAATCTCGAAATGAAACGTGACTGGGTGACCTGACTGAGTGATCACTGCACCGAGGGCATAGTCTGATGCATCCATCTCAATCTCAAAGGGCTGATGCAAATCACATAACACAAGTACTGGTGCAGTACAAAGATTGTTTTTTATTTGTTCAAAAGCTTGTTGTTGTGTCGGTGTCCATTTGAAGATATTTTTCCCATTTCCTTTCATCAATTGATTCAAAGGCAATGCGATGTGGTTGAAGCCAAGCATGAATCATTTGTATAAATTCGCCAAACCAAGAAAACTTCTTAGTTCATGAATGTTTTGAGGAATGGGCCAATATTTGAGGATATATATTTTTTCTGGGTTGACATGAATTCCTGCAGATTCAATTACATACCCCAAATATTTCATGCTGGTCATCACAAATGAGCATTTGTCCATGTTCATATATAGTCGATGTTGCTGGAGAGTGTTGAAGAATTGTCGAATATTTTTGACATGTTCTTCCCATGATCGACTGAAAATAAAGATATCGTCAAGATATACAATGACACATGACCGATGAAAGGTCGTAGAAGGTCATCCATATATCTCATGAAGGTTGCAGGTGCATTGGTTAAACCGAAAGGCATGACTAACCATTCAAACAATCTTTCCTTGGTCTAGAAAGTCGCTTTCCATAAATCAGTGGAGTCGATTGGAATCTGTTGGTATACTGACTTGAGTTCGAGTTTCGTAAAGAACTTAGCACCTTTCAGATTGTCTATGAGTTCATCAATCCATGGAAGAGGGTATATGTTATTCACTAAAATTTTGTTGAGGGCTCGATAGTTGATGCACATGAGCCAAGTATCATATTTCTTTGGAACTAAGACAACTGGACTTCCACAAGGAGAGGAGTTGGGGTGGATATGACCCTTGTTGATCAAATCCTGGATTTGTCTACGAATCTCTTCCTTTTTGAAAATGGATCTCCTGTAAACAGATGTGTGAGGTAATGAAGAACCAGTAACAAGTTCAATGGAGTATTTTACCTAACAATGCAAGGGTACTCCATCTAGTGCTTGAAATATGTCCTGGTATTGTTCAAGAATGATGTCGATTTGTTGTCGTTGCGGGGAGCTGCGCTGGTCGGTGGGTTGACTCATTATTGCAGTCTTCCTAGAATGTTTAGGCTTTATCATTATTAATGCAAAAGTTTGAGCATGATTGATAAGCTTCTTCGTTTGTTTGGAAGATATCATAGCAACTGTTGATGTGGTTTGTCGCTCTGATATGCCATACCATTGATGATGGATTTTGAGAATCACCTTTTGAGGCCGTGATTGCTATGTACTGTGTCAAGCCCATTGGTAGGGTTTATCGAATAGGGTGTCGGCTACGGAAAGTAGTGCCACATCACAGAGTACTTCATATTCAAAAGGATTAATGAAGAAGGCGAGTCAGCATTGTCATGTGATCCTTAGTTCCTTCCCAACCTTCATCCAACCGATATTGTAAGGCTAAGAATGTGGAGTGGTGATAAGACCTAATTTCTTCACAAGATCTTCAGAAACGAAGTTATTATGGCTACCATTATCCACAATCAATTGTAATGGATTGTTCTGAACCCATATCCATGTATGGAATAGGTGCTCTTGTTCCTCCTCATCGACGATGGTCAAGGCTGTCAGAGTGGTTGAGGTCGAAGGAAAGAGGGTTGATGCATCTGGATCAAATTCTACCAAGCATCTGTTGGACAAGTCAAATGTCGACAATTTTTCCAAAAAATTCTTTCGAGCTTTGCATTCTGACATATCATGCCATGTTGAACTGTGATAATCACACCATTTCCTGGTAGGAGTTTGTTTGTTGTGATCCCTCTTCTCTTTCTGAAAATTATTCTTTTGATGATCGATATTTGGCATAGTTAGCTGAGAAGGGTTCTTGAACTTGTCGGAGTCGATTAGTGACTTCTTGTCGGATGTTATACCTATTGTCTTGTTTGCGAAACATGGTTTTTATTTCTGTTTAGATTCAGGATTGATGGCATAATGAAATGCATCTGCAAGTGTACTGACAGTCAGAAACTCCATCTCTTGCTGAATGTACGGGGATAAACCACTGATGTACTTTAGGACACACAATTTCTCTTCTTCTTGGATGCCAAGTCTAGCCATGAGTCTATAGAACTCGTTAGTTTAACTCTGTACGGACTGGTCTTTCCACTTTCTTACATGTTGCCACTTCTTTTACTGTTGTTCAAGGTACTTGGATGGATAGAACTCCTTTAGAACATATTCGACAAATTTTTCCCATGTGTCGATGGGGTCTTCTTATTTTTCCGACTTTGTCAATAGATTATCCCACCAGTACTGTATGAAGGTTGACATATTTAAGGACATAATCTTGATCTTTTCCGCTTCAGAGAGCTGATTTATTGCATAGTAAGATTCCAATTGTTGTTACCAATTGTCAACGGATTCCGTGTTAATATTTCCTTCAAGGTTCGATATGTCCAGATTCATTTGCACTTTGAAGTGGCTAATTTTATAGGAGTGAGATCAGGTCAAATATTCCCTGGAGTTTGTAGCGACTCTCAAGAGAATCTCGTTGAACTAGGTGAACATTTCAGTTTGCTGGTGAGCCAGTTCTTTTTCTATGATTTTCTTTGTCTCGTCAGTTACATGTCTATTGTCTACTTATTTGGCCCTCTTTTCTGAAGTTGAAGGAAGTGTCTGCTTGTGTTGCTGGGCTTGCGAGCGTGTTTGAACATGCATAAGTTAAATAACTTCGATGGAAGTTATTATGTAACTTAAGCTCTAGACAAGATCTTTCTCTGATACCAATGATACAAGTCGTGCCCAGGTGCACTCTAGGGACAACAGCCGACTGAATGAGTCGAGCACTATTATGGAGAAACCATATAAGAAGAACCAAAAAAACAAGAAACACACTAGGTCAACAAGAAATACACACACAGACAATATGCAATAATTCAAACCAATTTATTACTTTTGCTCCATGAAAGATGGAAGAATCAGATAGATTAGAAAAGATCATATATTACATTAATGTACATGCTTATATAGGATTTTGAGACGCTTCAGTGACTACCCGCTACGTTTAGTTACAAAATAATTTATAATGGTTCAAAAGTACAACAGTCACATAGCATGTTGGTATGCTGTATTCAAGGCGGACCTGTCGAAGAGAACCTGTCGAATGTGAACCTGTCGGTTGAACATGTCAAGGAAAACCTGTCAAAGGTGAACTGTTCGAAGGTGAATCTATCGGTGAAGGTGAACTTGTCGAAGGTGAACCAGTTGGCTGCTGGTTGGATCAGATGGTCCATTGATTTCGTAGGAAGCTAAGAAATGGTACAAAACAATCTCCAACTAGCGATGTAGTATATGCTCCTAATAACTGTAACATGAATATGTCTATGGATGGAGTGCTATAGTACAGAGGATGGATAAATAGTTTACACCACTTCAATGCATTAGCTATGACACATCAACAAAATAATTTCTTCACACACGGAATGAAGAGATGGAGTTTAGGGTTTGGAGTTCTTGGAAACGGAACCAGGTCTGGAAGCTTGGCCATATATCTGAAAGTATAGCCGATTTAATCACATAAAATATATGGAGGCATGTATGGCATATGGTTTGATGGTTTGCGATGGACAGTATCAAGGAGTCATTCTACCAAATAGCTTGAGCTTTCCTGATCATAGAGAGGATGAGGATGCGCATGAATCTAATGATTTTATTGTTTTGCAGGTTTGGCTTAGAAAGGGAATCTGATCATTTTTTTTATATATTAAATTATTTTTCTTTTATTCTTTTATTATTCCTACAAAGATAAGAACAATCCTGAAAAAGTTTTAGTGTTCTTTTGTTTTTAGTTTTATATTTTTTATGTGTTTTTTTTTAATTTATTACTTTTTCTGATGTTTATTTTATTGCTTTTTTTTTTTCAGGTATTGTTCCATATCGCAGGGTAAATACCCTCTTGGGTTTAAAATATTTTTTTTTATAATTTATTCCATTTTTTTTAGAAAACATGGATTTAAAAGATGAAAAAAAAATTAATACAAACTAAAAATTTTAATTCCTCGCAAAACTAGAAGAATAAAAATGAAAGTGTTTTTGTGTCATTATTTCTAAAAATAATTTTAAATCATCCTACTTCTTAATTATTCAAAATGAAAACTAAACCTACCTACTCTATTTCAAATGAAAATTACAATCATTTAAGTGTAGTGAAATTGCCAGTGTAACCATCTATGTAACAAAAGTAAACAGAGATTCACATTTGATTTTGCAAAACAAAGTCTAAAATGTATAAGAATATGAAAAATTAACTGCTGAAAATTTAATTTAGAAAAGTAAAAAGAAAAACAAAACTGATCTAATCCGATACTTGCTTGGAACCATTGTTCAATGAGGCTTTCGTATGAGTGATTTCTGTTCTGATTCAACTCACCTGAAACCACTTCTTTGTCCTCCTCGATCTCTTGTTTGAATAGTTGTTCCTCATTTGATATACATGATTCTTCTTTCACTTCAGGAGAAGGGTTAAGCTTTTAGCTGCTGTCAATATCTCATCTTTCTCTTCCTGAAAAGATGAGATCCTGGCTTTCGCTAGGATTTGAGTGAGTTGTTCCACACTTAAGTGTATCATTAAACTCATGTTGTTGGTATTCATGTACTTCCATATATATCAAATAGAAAAAAAACACCAAAACAAATTGAAATATAAATCTAAAACTATACGAATAAAACTAATGGAAAAAATAAAATCACTCTTTAGAGAAATTTAAATTACACTCTTGCATAAATGAAAATAACACACTTCATAAATGAAACCAACTTCAAAATCAGGTGTTGTGGGTGCAAATTGGTATGAAATCAAAACTAGCGCATAATGAAAGCAATCCAAACTTACACAAAAATGTAAATGCAAAATAATAAACTAAATGAAAATCACGCTTGCATAAAAACAATCTCGCATAAAAGAAATACTCTTGCAGAAAATGAAAGAACTCTTTTGCAGAAATTAAACACGCTTGCGAATAGGAAACTTATTTACAAGCAAAGGGAACAACAAGGTTTTGGGGTGAGCCACCAAAGTGCATGCATTAGGCTGTTACACCACGTAAATTATGTAGTGAATTTGTCATTGTGTCTTATTGTTTCCCCTCCCCCTCATTGTGTAATATAAAAGCTACCTATCTACCTACCTAAACTTTGATCCCCTTTTAGCACATCCCCGACAATAGTATCAAATGTTGGTGAAAAGTATTAAACGATTAATAAACTATCCAAATATTTAAATTGTCAACCTGAGGAGAGAGTAAACTTGTGAGGTACATGAAAAATATATGCAGGGTCAAAGTAACAGTAACTTAATCTAATATTCTATGTGTCTGAAATTGAAAACATGTGTGACTAAAATCTAAGAAAACATACAGCTAACGTAATCTAAGAAAACACATGGGACTGAAATTGAACCTAGTTTACTAAAGCATGAAACGGCATGAAAAGAAATCTGATTTAAGAAAGCGTGAAATTGTGCAAAATAAATTTAGCTAAAAAAACATAAAATTGCATGAAATAAACTAATCCAAAACAATCAACATTTGACATATGAGTTCACATAAAATCAACACTACTAACTCATAATAAATAAATCAAAATCAATATGGAGAAATGAAAATATTTATTCTAAAACATCAAATCCATTACAAAAATATCAAATCAATGACTAACTCTCAAAAATATAAATTATTTCTCTATTTCTAGAGAGGCCTCCACTACTCCCAAATGAAGAGAGAGCAATCGTATTTATACATGAGTTGCTTTGAAAAGAGGATAAGAAACTCATAAAAGTAGATCACTTTTCTCTCAAGATATTTTCCATCATTACAAAATATTTATCCTTTCAAATCCTCTCATGATATTCCTCTTTGAAATTATCTTAAATAATTGTCTCCAAATCTTGAAAAGCTGGAGGAAATATTTGAGAAAATTTTGAATAATCCTTTTGTTGAAAATCTTCAAATATTCCTACACATCACAAAGCTCACACTACTTTGAGATATAAATGAAAACATGTTAATTTTCTAATATTTAATCATAAATTCTCTTAAAATACTTAAATATGAATAAATTGAAAAATAACAAAGTAACCCATATTTATTTATGAAAATGGTATAAGGAATGGTTAATGGAGTGACTAATAGGGATGCATGTGAGGAATAGTGGAGGGAAAATAGGATGGATATGTGACATTTGGGTGACCCAACAGGAGTTCGTTATCCTCTTGGTGTTCTTGTTGTCATAGCTTGAGTTGCGACTTGTGTCAATGTTCCTTGTGCTGAAACATGTCGCGGTGTCTTGGGAGCCGATGGTGCTCTAACATTTTGACTTGAATGTGGTCTTTAAACCACTTCCTCTGTCATGCTAACATACTCGATAGTCAACACGATATTGACATTATTCTCGATGCTTCCATCCCATGATTCATTCTTAACAAATTCAACATCGCGACTGATAATTACTTTTCTCGCGACAGGATCATTGAACTTGTGTGATTTTGTGTCTTCCAAATTACACTTCATTACAATTTGATCTATTTTTTGCATGATTCAAAACATGAAGCAAAGGATTTCTAATGTACATTGATGGCTTATCATTTCCAATGTATGTATACTTAAATAAATACTATGTTTTGCAGCCATAAAAACGAATGAATATTGTTAACACAAGAACCAACATCTGTCATTGTTGTCACACAAGAACCAACCATAAGAAAAAATATAATAAAATAATTGTTTTTAACATAAGAACCAGCATTTATCGCGGTTGTCACACAAGAACCAACCGTAAGTAAAATCAGCTGCTACTTATGTGTCTCACATCATGGAATGATTTATTAAAAACAACATCATGCAAAGTCAAAGTTAAGAATCCAAAAAGTTTATGCATAGTTGCATGAGGACATGCAACAAGTTCAGTTGGAGGGAGATGTTAGGTCACCCAAATGTCGCATTTTCATCATATTTTCCCTTCACTATTACTCATATTTATCCCTATTCATAACTCCATTAACCATTCCTTATACCATTTTCATAAATAAATATGGGTTACCTTGTTATTTTACCATTTATTTATTTTTAAGTATTATATGAGAATTTATGATTAAATATTAGAAAATTTACATGTTTTCAATTATATCTCAAAGTTGTGTGAGCTTTGTGATATGTATGAATATTTGAATATTTTCAACAAAAGGATTATTCAAAAGCTTCTCAAATATTTCCTCCACCTTTTCAAGCTTTGGAGATAATTATTTAAGATAATTCCAAAGAGGAATATCATAAGAGGATTTGAAGGGATAAATATTTTGTAATTATGGAAAATAGGTTGAAAGAAAAATGGATCTACATTTACCCTCTTTTCAAAGAAACTCATGTATAAATAAGAGTGCTCTCTCTTCATTTAGAAGTAGTAGAGGCCTCTTTAGTGGTGTGGAAGTAGATAAATAATTTATTTCTTTTGAGAGTTAGTCATAGATTTGATAATTTTGTAATGGATTAATGGTTTAATACAAACATTTTCATTTATTTATATTGATTTTGATTTATTTATTATGAGCTAATAGTGTTGATTTTATGTGAGCTCACATGTCAAATGTTGATTGTTTTGGATTAGTTTATTTCATGCCATTTGTTGCTTTCGTAAACTAGGTTCAATTTTAGTTGTGTGTGTTTTCTTTTTTAATATTAAATTAAGTTGGTGTTACTCTCACCCTACATATATTTTGCATATACTTCACAAATTTACGCTCTCCTCGGGTTAACAATTTAAATCATTGAATATGTTATTAATCATTGAATACTTTTCACCAACAATTATCAATTTACATCATTCATAATTAGGACAGTTACATCATAATTAAGTCGTGCACTTAATGATGGTATGCACATTTTTAGTGTTCATTTTCTCTTTACATTGTCAATGACGCATAGATGTATGTTGTGTTGCTAATGCGTCATGAAGATCTAGTGTCGCTTATCGCTTATAACTCATTTAGTTATAGATGTTTTAAAATACATCCACCTCCTACATGAGTAACTAATTCCTCATATCAGATATAATAAACTCCTAATATAATATACTAATAAATTTCTCATATTAAATATAATAAGAAGTCTATTAAAATATTTTAAAGGTATAATAATAAAGTATCCTCAAAATTACAATAACAATGTTCCTCTAAAATATCTTTCAAAGTACAAGTTTTTATAAACAATTTTACAAAATGTAACAATAAAATTCTTTCAAATGTATTCTTTTAAATACCTTTCAAATTAAAATAACAGAATACAATAATAAAAATCTTCTAAATATCTTTTAAATAACAAATTCTTCTAAAATATTCTCCTAAAGTATCTTTCAAATAATAATAACAATTATTACAAAATATTCTACAAAACACAATACTTATTAGTACATTGGTTAAAGCATTTCTAAAATCTTAACTTAAAAAAAAATCTATACAATATTCAATGCCTTATTTTTAAAATAGAAAAATTTGTAGGGGAAGAAATATTTAACAAGAAGATGGATAAAACTCACAACCTCTAAAATCAAGAGAAATATTATTCATCGTTATCAATTGAAACGCATGGTAAAAACACACAACAAAATGTTTGAGGATTGAAATTGGTATAACTACTTGACTTGTGTTTGATGAATACCAATAGGTTATGAGTTAAGTGACACAAATAAGTTATTTATTACTTGTTCTTCTAGCATAGTTGTAATCACCTGTTGTCTATACCTCAATGACAAGTTAACACTCCCTTCTTCTAGTTAAATGGGTTGTCTACCAGGAATCACGTTATATATATATATATATATATATATATATATCTAGTGTATATATAGTAACACTTTTTGGCCAAAAGTGATAGTGAAAATTCAAATTTTTACTCAATTATTAAATCAAAGCTCTCAAAATTTACATATGCCTTGTGAATTTCGAGAGGCAACACAAAAAACAATTTGTAAGGAATTATGTTGTCTTTCCATCTATATTTTTAAAAAGAAATAATAAAATTGTATTTAATGATAGGTTTGTTCTTGTAAATTTGAGACAAAATTTACATGTGGCTTGTGTCCACATAAAATAATTTAGTGATAAATGCATAGTTTTTGAAATATATATATATATGAACATAAGCTACACAAAATACACTGGGGTGCGCGTTTTTTTTAATTTATGATGGAAATTATATATATATATATATATATATATATATATTAATTTTGAAAACTGTCAATTGAAAATTTTAATTCATTTCGCACACATGTGGGCACATAACATATTTTTACTAGTTACAAAAATTAAATAAAAAATAAAAAAAATCATTTTGAAGAGCATGCATTGGTATGGACTGTAAATATTTTTTGAAATTTTTTTGTTGTATACTTTTATGTTGTTGATTTTTCTTTGCACTGATTCAAATTTGTGGACATGGTTTTGTAAGTATTAGTTTCAGAAGAAATTAAAATAAAAAATATTATATGAACTTAGAAACACATAGATTATATGTCAATGGGTAAATGATTCATTGATGAATCCATTGGTATCAAGTCTTCCATCTAAGGTGCATCCTAGGATAGGGTTCAATTCTAGCAAAAATAACATAAAATGAAATTTTAAAAAAGGGGACTAAAAGTTTGTTTTAAATTGTTAGAATAATCAAAACTCATTCACATACTTAGGATATAAAACTTAATCATTTTGGTTAAATTCCTAGGTCCTACACTAGCTAGTTGGCATCCACTTGAATTTTTGTGGTCAAACATGCCTAAACTGCCTCCAGGAGCGCTTTGGAAAGTTTCTGGATAAGATTATGATAACCCATCAAACTTCCCAGTTTAAGAAGTGAGCATTCCTGTCTTATCGAGAGTTTCTTGCTTTTTCAGCAGCTTTTAAGGCAAAAGGTAAAAGCTAGTCTAAGGCAACTGTCTAGTTTTTGTCACAACTCATCCTCCTTTTTATCTCCGAAAAGCATGAGTTTGTCCACTTTCCTTCACTTATCAGCTGTAACAGCTCATTCATCCAATTTGTGAGCATCTTGACAGATTTGGAAAGTGTTTTATGCACCTACGTGGGATTTTGACTAGTTTAGTAAGCATGCTTTTGTGCTAATTCGAATGGAATCTTTATGCATTCTAATCTCTGATGTAATTATATATTTCGAAAGTCTGTTTTGTCATAAGGTTTGTTGGTGTAAAATTATTCAATTAAAATTTTATGTTATGCACTATTTTCATTCTCCATTTTGAGTGAATCTATGCATATTTTTCAAACAATTTTTCTGAGTTCAAATTATCTAAGCTTGGGCTTAATTTCCACATGGTATTATAGTGTAGATAGCTCGATTGTTCCCCTCCTCTATTTCGTTCTTACTGGATTGAAATCATTCACTAGGAGTGCAGTCTATTTGTACAAGGGCATATTTGCTGAAGAATAGACCAATCTCACAATATCATCTTAACTCCATTCAACTACTTCAAATGGAAGGCACATATGGAAATTATGATGAGGAGTAAAGGCCTATACAGAGTGACCGTGGAAACTGAGGCTGAGCCTAATGCAGTAGTAGAGAAGATGAAATGGCATAATAGGAGAGATGAGGCATATGGTCTCTTGTGTCTCAACATTTCCAGAGACCTTCTTTTCCATCTTGATGGATTGACATCACCAAATGAAGTATGGGAGAAGCGTCAAAATTTATTTGGGAATACATATGAAATGAGGGGACATCAACTGGAGAAAGAGTTGATTTCACTGAGTATAAACATCTTCGAATCCTTGCAAGTCTATTTCTCCAAGTTCAAATCACTGGTTTTGCAGTTGAAACAGTGTGGTATCAAGAAGAAAGATGAAAAACTAGTCTTGGTCGTCCTTTTGAAGCTTGACCCTTACTACTCAATATTTATTTCGACCCTCCATGCCACAAAACTGACAGCTCAAACCTGAAATATGCCTTCACTGGCATATTTCATGGAATCCTTGACTTATGAGAAAGACAAATTGGTCATGATGGGAACCATCAAACCTTCCAAATATCAAGTTTTTGTTGCAGGAGATTCGAAGGTGGATTCCAAAGGGAAGAAGAAAGCTAGGAAGACTTATGATAAAAAAGGACATGAGTACAAGTCTCGTAAGGAGTCCTCAAACTCCTAGAAGAATAAAGGTAATGGTTAAATGAGTAAGTGCACATACTGTGCTAAGGGATTTCATCCTAAGAGCTCTTGTATGAAAAAACAAATCGATATGTTGACTCAAATCATGGAAAAAAACAACATATCACTTCCTAAAGGCGCAAAGAAGAAGGAAGGAGGATCAAGTTTTGAAGATAAGCAAAGAGTTCATGCCTCGGTTGCAAGCCTTTATCATTGATTTTGGAGCTTCAAGTCGCATGGTTTCGACAAGGGAGGCCTTCTCCTCTCTTGATGATTTGAAAGGTCCAAATATTTTGTTGGTAGGAAACTCAAAAACTGAAATTAAGGTTAAGGGTATCATAGATTTTGACCATGGTTCCTTCAATAATGTCTTGTATGTCTTAGGTCTTGGTGCTAATCTCTTGTCAATCTATCAGATGACCCACACTAGGTCTCCTAAAAAGGTTTTTTTTACTCCATTGATGTTGAAATCTATGATAATGCAAATGGTAGAGTCATTTCTAAAGGTTTTGTGGATCACAGTTAGAAAGTGTACAAGTTCTCTCACTTAATGTCTTTATCAAACCCCTCTTCTCTCCTCACTCATGTCAATGAAGCGAGCAAGCTTTTGCATAAGAGGTTTGGCCATATAATATACAAGTATATTTCAGATTTGTGTGGCAAAGACATGTGCATAGGGTTTCCAAAGATCAAGTTTTCCAAGAGAATCTGTCAATGTTGCATTCTAGGAAAACATCCAGAGCATACATATGAAAGAGTCAGTCACGAGCAAACCTCAACACCTCTTTATCTAATCCACAGTGAAATGTTGTTACATTCCTCGTATGTACATGATTCAAACTAAGTATGTCCTTAATTTTATAGATGGTTTTTCCATATATTGTTGGGTTTACTTCCTCAATCACAAGTCTAAATTTTTTGACCTCTTCAAGGTTTTCAAAGCCTTGGTTGAGAACCAGTCTGGAAGGAAACTCAAGATCCTTAGTTCTAATAATGGTGGTGAGTATGTCAAGTATGAGTTCACTCAATATTTTGAAGATGCAGGTATCCATATGTAGCACTATATTCCTTACACACCTCAGCATAATGGTGTTGCTGAGAGAGAATAGATCCCTCAAGGAGATGGATACTTGTATGATGGAGTCAAATACTTTACCACAAAATGTTTGCATCAAAGCTATAAACTGGGCATCCTACATCAAGAATAGGGTTCCTCACAATAATCTTGATGGAATCACTACCTTTGAAGCTTGGAGTGGGCACAAGCTAGATGTGTCTCATTTCAGGATTTTTGGCTCTAGGGAATGGGTTAGAACTCCAATAGAAAAGAGGAAGGATTTGGAACCTCAAAATCAATAGTGCCTATTTTGTGGGTAATATGAATTTACAAGGGGTATAAGTTTCTCAGCATGAGCACTCAAAGAGAATTTATTGAAAGGAGTGTTTAGTTTGAACAAGATCCTATGCCAACAACAGAAATTGGAGAGTCCTCCTCACCTCCTCCACGTTTGAATGTAAGTGAAGAGGATGATAAGTTTTATTATTATTATATTTCTGATAATGATGATTTAATTTCATATCCTAACACACCCACAAGGCCAAAGTGGGAATAAAATACCATTCATGCAGCTGGGGAACTAGAAGGGAATCCTAGTGATTTTAGAAGAACTAGATCTCAATTCGAGAGTGCCCTTTCTGTAAAGGACCCATTATTTGATGAGAAGTATTATATAATGGTTGAATCATTCCCACATACATATGAATAAGAAACAGAAGATCCTATATGGAAAATATCCATGAAGGAAGAATACCATTTTCTCCGAAA
This sequence comes from Pseudotsuga menziesii, assembly GCA_001517045.1. Taxonomy (NCBI): domain Eukaryota; kingdom Viridiplantae; phylum Streptophyta; class Pinopsida; order Pinales; family Pinaceae; genus Pseudotsuga; species Pseudotsuga menziesii. The sequence continues at coordinate 175,612 of LPNX011143893.1, forward strand.
GAAAGAGACATGGGAACAAGTCAATCTCCCACCAGTGAGAAAGATAGTCAAGTGAAAATGGGTATTCAAGACAAATTTTTTTGCTGATGGCTCTCCTCTGAAGTATAAAACAAGGTTAGTGGCTAAGGGATTCTCCCAAGTCCAAGGCATTGACTATAATGAGACCTTTTCACCAGTGGAAAAGATGGACTCCATAAGACATCACATGGATGTGAAAAGTGAATCCTACATGGAGACATCAAAGAAGAGATATATATGCAAAAACCATAGATTTTTTTTACTAATCCATCTCTTGTGTGCAGGTTGAATAAATCATTATTTGGGCTAAAACAAGCTCACAGATCTTGGTATGCCAAGATTGATGGCTTTTTTCTATCACTGAACTATAGTAGATGCAAGTCTGATTGAAATTTCTATTTGAAGTTGATTCATGTTTCAATTATAATTATTATTTTGTATGTGGATGACCTTATAATAATAGGAATTTTCAAGAAATAAATTTCATCCTTGAAGGGTGCAATGAACCATGCTTTCTCCATGATTGATTTGGGATTGTTAAGCCAATTTTGGGGGATTGAATTTTCTTAATAAGATATTGGAATCAAGGTACATCATTCCAAGTATGATATAGACCTACTGAAAAGTTTCAACATGAAGGATTGCAAGCCAATCAAGACTCCTTTCCTTTCAGGAGTTAAGCTTGAAGAAGCGCAGTCCACTCCATTGGTAAACAACACTCTATATAGGCATCTGGTTGGTTGTCTTCTTTATTTGACTCATACTTGACTTGATATATATTATGTAGTGAGTGTGGATTATAGAAACATGTATCAACCTCATGAAATCCATTGGAGGGAAGAAAAAATAATCATGAACTTTTTACAAGGAACAAGAACTAATGAGATTCACTATGTTGCAAAATCTGACCTAGAGTTAGTTGGTTTTATTGATTCTGATTGGGAAGGTGATAACATTGATAAAAAAATCAACTTCTAGATATGTGTTTATGCTTGTAGATGGACCAATCATCTGGTCAATTAAAAATCAAACTGTCATTTCACTTTCATCTACAGAGGCAGAATATAGAGGAGCTGTGAATGCTTCTACTCAATGTTTGTGGTTCCGAGGTATGCTTACAGAGTTTGGGATTGAATATGAGATTTCTATAGCCATCTATTGTGAAAACCAAAGTACCATTTGAATCTCAACTGATCCAGTACTGAGGCAATAAACCAAACACATAGAAATCCATATGCACTACATCATAGGGCTTGTACATGATGGGGTCATTGCTCTACATTATTGCACATCATCTGAGCAAGTTGCAAACATCTTCACCAAGGTGTTTTCTGAGAAGAATTTCAACAATATCAAATCGATGTTGGGGATGGTTGATAATTTGGTGAATACTTATTGAATACAATATTTCATACAATTTTGTTCATGTCCATGTTTAAGGAAGGATTTCCCCCTTTGTGGTTTTGCCTCTTTCCTTGTTTTGTATGGACAAAGAGTATGTAAAGGGTGACTAAACCTTGTTGCTAGGACCTATATCTATGATATATTTATGATATTTTACATAATTTAGGCTTCAGAGTGGGTGTTAGAATAATCAAAACCCATTCCCATACTTAGGATATAAAATTTAATCATTTGGTTTAATTCCTAGGTCCTACACTAGCAAGTTGGCATCCACTTGCATTTTTGTGGTCAAAATTGCCTAAAATTACTCCATGAGCACTTTGGAAATATTTTGGATATTATTTTTACAACCCATCAGACTTCCTAGTTTAGCAAGTGCACATTCCTGCCTTATACATAGTTTCCTTCTTTTTCAGCAGCTTTTAAGGCAAAAGGTGAAAGCTAGTCTAAGGCAACTGCCTAGTTTTTTTCACAACTCACCATCCTTATTTTTCTCTCCTAAAAGAATTATTTTGTCCAATTTCCTTCACTTATCAGTTGTAACAACTCATTCATAAAATTTGTGAGCATCTTGACATATTTGGAAAGTGTTTTATGCACCTATGGGGGATTTTTACTAGTTTAGTAAGCCTTCTTTTGTGCTAATTCAAATGGAATCTTTATGCATTTGAATATATGATGTAGTTATATATTTGGACAACCTATTTTGTCATAAGGATGGCTGCTGTAAACTTATTGAATTAAAATTTTATTTTATGCACTATTTTTTGTCTCCATTTTGAGTGAATCTATGCATGTTTTTCAAGCAATTTTTGTGAGTTCAATTGATCTAAGCTTGGGATTAATTTCCACATAAATATCTCGATCAAGATATTATCTCAATTGAATATTTAGAAAACCTTGATCAAGCATTTATGTGCATTTTGAAAATACCTCGATCAATGGTTAAAGTGTGGTTAACCGGAAGCTCGATGAAGCATACTAAAAATGATAAATCTTAATAGCTTGATCGATCTAGTGCTCGCCAACTTTTTAATTGATTTTTTTTCATTTCTTTTGATCTAACCCGATCTACGAATTACCTACCTACATTTCACATTTAATGAACTATATTATATACACGAATTTATAAAACACACACAAATTTTAATTGATTAATTGTAACTCCATTTTTAGCATGTTGAGTTTGTCATCTAGTGTATATTTTTCTAAGGATTTGAAAGGAAATTGGACATTTTCATTTTTTACTCACCTATCAACATGGGAAACAAGAAACATCGAAGTAGGAAACATGATCATGATCAAATTAATGAAAAAGAAATATGAGAAAATACCAAGGAAAGGATGAGGCAATGGAGAGAAGCACTGAGAGAGAAACAAGAAGATGACAGAGTTCAACCTTTGGTGGATCCATTTCCAATTGAGGCAATATCGATATTTTTCTTATTTCATTTTTTGAATGATTATTATTTCAAACAAGTTTCTTAACTTTTAGTTCTTACCTCATTCTTTCAATTACCATGTTTCAAAATTAATTATGTAATTAACATGTTGAAATTAGTTACGAAATGATCATGTTGATCAATTTGTAGTCATTTGATTTTCAAGATATTATACGATTTTTATTGATCACAATTTAATCTAATTTAATTCATTTATTATTGGTCACAATTAATTTTGTATATACTAAATAATGTAGTGAAATTTTCATACATGATTGAGAATATCATTGCACACTAGTGTAACTAGTATCAATCTAGATATAGCAAAAAATTGTGTGTTCTTAGAATTTCCCTTGGAGAGCTAGATTTTATTCCTCAAGGTTGATTTTGATAGGAATTCAAATATCATCTAGTAGAATTGATAGTCAAATATTCATAGCAATGAACACTCTCTAGAGAAAATTAAATCTAAATATGTATACATGTGAAAACAACAAATCCTTAAACTAGAGGTAATGTTTATTTTTGTTTATGGTTCATGTTTATTTATTTATATGATTTATCCTTAAACTAGAGGTATAAATGTGCATGCAATTTCACAAATTAAATGATAGCTCATGAGACATGTATTGTAAATTACATCCTTGGGATAGATGTTGGAACCAAATGTGAAAAGACACTTAAAATTTAGATAAAAAAATTAGTTCATATATTTAAAATTAAATGATTGCAATTTACTTAGTACATAGATTTGTGGACCCATTTGTAAACCTTGAAAATATCTCCACTTTTAATTTTATAGAACCTTCACAAATTTCACTTGAATTTCAAATGTCTGGTACTCCATGCACACTCCATGCACACTAGATATATTAAAATTGTTAAATATGTAATGGCACACACCTCCTTTTAAAATGTACCAAGGGTACTAAACTAGCAATTGCCCCAAGAGGGGGAAAAGGAACGCCGAGAGAAAAAGAGCACAAGGAAGGAAAAATGTTTAGCCAAATTCTAGCCAACATGTTACAACTGCATCATCGAAATAGTAGTATGAATATTTGGCTAACTAATAGAATGAAGTAAAGTAAATATCAAAAGTAAATTAGTAAATACTCAAGTTGGGTAAATACTTAGTCCTCGAGTATCTCTTTCTCTAAATACCTCTCTATAACATAAGGAGGATAAATAGTGGTCTAACAATAGTAAAAATGAACATATGGCAAGTTAAGTATAGACAAGGATCCTGGATATTAAGGGTTTGTTAATTACATAAATTAGTACTTTGGTTTGAATAGACTTCCTTATAGAAAAAACTGATATTTGGGTTTTGAGTAAAGGACTCTCTTGGTTTAACATATTAGTTATACAATAGTCTATTATTAAATGTACCTTTCACATAAAGAGCTACAAGGCCATATTTAGCCATTGCTTTTGTCAATCAATATACTTCAAGTTTATACATGTCCTTTTGTAGATTAGTTGCGTTGATTTATAATGATTAGATTATGTTGATTGTAGGAAGTTAGGAAAAGCCTTCTCTCAAGTGCTAGAAATTATCTAAAATAAATTATCTTTATCGTACATTAATTTAAATTGTGATTATAAATTTTGTGACTTTCAAACTTTTATCCAATATCTAAATTAAATCTTCAATTTCTGACTTAACTATGTATATCCCCCATTCTATGATTTAATCATTCTCATCATTCTTATCAAAATGGATCAACCCTTTCTTAGCATGCATAAATTATACGATATGACCATGTAAATATGTAATTAAACATTAAAACCAAACGACCTTTCAAGGGTATCCAAGAATATTTAAATAATTATTTTATTTGAAAGAGTTAAAGTTATAATTAGATGGACCTAAACAAAACTAAAGATCCAAGAAACTGTCATCTTAAGAAGATTGAGATCTCGATTACAATGGAGAGAATAAATAAGAGTGAACTATATTTATAGATAAATTCAGGAATATTTAGAACTATTTGTACCCACCTTTATTGGAATTTAACAACAATTACCCTCGCTTCAATATTGATAATTCCCAATCCAACTACAAAACCACATTTTGAAGTTTAACATTTTACATTTTCCTCTAGCCTTTTTTGCATGCCTTGGTCACTTCTTAAATTAGGAGGCATGGACTTTGCATCAAATCTTCTATTGACTTTATTTAGATAAGAACTACATCATATCTTTGATCCTTCTGTTGGGAACTTGGAAATACTACTAGAATTTCATCATATAATTATTATAGCACCCAGTCAACTACAACTTTAGTTTATCTTTGCTACGTCAATCTCCATTTGATCATTCACCTCTTTTAGGTGTTTCAACACATATTTACAAGTTTTAGTGTTTTATAGGAAAGTAAGGATGAGCTTTCAAGTTAATTTTAATCATGAACAAGAGCATATACCCTTAGCACAACACTTTGGGAAGAGAAAATCACTTGCCAACTCATCTACTGAATCTCATTTGAGGGCATATTATTCTAGAAAGATTATGATTAGGGAAAATTTTAAGGGTTCATAATTTTCTCAAAGTGTAGAAATTTGTGAATCTTACTAATTCATAAATTTGCAACCATAAATTGTTTGGAGAATTTTTTCTAAAATTATTTAGATTTATAAGGAATTTTTAGAGTTTTTGATACTTCTAGCTATTTTTAAAGTAAAAATTATATATTCCATAAAATTTGAGCAAATTATTTTTGAAAAAAAACTAAAATTGACCAAATTATTTTTCCATTAAAATTTTCTTTAACATTCTTTTTAATATTATTTTGTTAGAAAATTAATTAGAAACATCTCTTTCCAACTTTAAATTACATGCATGAGCATAATTAATTATAGTTAATGCCTATAATATTATTTTGTTAGAAAATTAATTAAAAACATCTCTTTCCAACTTTAATCTACATGCACGAACATAATTAATTATAGTTAATGCCTAGTTTATACGTTACTTGCCATTAAAGGGTTAGTTGCATTTTAATATAATATTATTTTCTAATAAAACTCACATTAGTGTTTTTGACATGGAGATGCCTCATAAATAAATCCAAACTTATTTTATGATCCATCTTATCATTTTGTCTTTATATTAAGAATATTGGCTTCTTTTTTATATTTATTTATATATGATTTAATTTTATATTCATAAATATATATATATATATATATATATATAATTCAAACTTAGAAAATAAAAACGCAGTCCTCAATTTAAAGAAGTAAAGGTAGATTGCCTCTTTCCAAAATATTGTAAATAAATTTCATATATAATTTTATTGAAAAAATATTAAATCAAATAGGTATATATATAGCATTTAGTTTTATTTAATTTTTTTTAAGATTGTATTAAAAAATACTTTTTCTTTATATTTACCCCCTCTCTCTATATATAAAGTGCATTTTGATAGGAAATGCACCCGTCATTTAAGACATTCCAATAGAAGGAACACCAACATAAGTGCTTTCGACCCTTAGAATATTTTGAATGAAGCAACTTGGTGCCAAACGAAGTGTTTCAAGAAAAAACACTAAGAAGAGAAACACGTCGAGAGATGCACTTAGAGGTAGTGCACCTGGGTCATTGCAGCAAGTGCTACCAGGACATAGTGTTCCAAAATAAGTGTGCCCAAAAAGGGAGGCACTCAACACAGTGCACTTGGTAAGAGTGCACCTGGAACACAATGAAAGTTTTAGAGAAAGAGTGTTGTGGATATGGTTCTGAGAGGTTGTATTATAGAAGAATACACTTAGAATCAACATGTTGGACAAGTACACTCGGTAGGAGAAGACTTGGACATGAATACAACAAGGGAACCCAACGCATGACAAATTCAGGAGAATTGCACTTGGCACATACCAACAATTGCAGAGAGTTATTTGTTGCTAAGACTAGAACATGGAAAAATTTATTACTAAAACATAGATGAATTGTTGGGAGTAGCTAGAGTCAGAAGCGCATTGGAATAAAAGTGCATCCGAGATGTAGCATTTTGGGTGGTGCCTAGAAAAGTTCACCCCATACAAAATATAGGTACTCTCAATATGAGTATTCCTAGGAAAGGTGCGCTCATTGCATTAGCACAGAATGGCACCCGACACATAATAGGGATGCTAGAAGCTAAGGAATTAACACATTGGGAAAGTAATTGATGGAATTTTGGGAGAAGTATCAACAACATGCTGAGTAGAGTATCAAAAGAGGTGTTCTTAGGAAGGACTGTGCCCAAAATGAAGCATTAGGTGAGGTGCATGGAAAGAAGTGAGTCTAGAACAAAAAACGTTGCAGTTGAAAGTTAACTCGTCACACATTTGGAAGTGGTATGCCCAACACATAATGTAATTGACATCCTTTCGAGAGACGTTGAAATGTTGCACCGGTTGAGTAGGAACAAATGCCCACATTACAAGATTGCAAATCGCATATAGGACATAAGATCAACATAATAGGGTGCTTCGGGTCATAGATTTGTGAAGTGGAAGACATTAAATTAGTTGGACACAAGAAGTGTGTTGGAGAATCAGATAGTACCAGGACTTGATGCGGAATGTAGAAAGAAAAATATTCCTTACTTGGTGAAGTCAAGGAGTGAATATTTTTTTGGGAGGAAAATCGAACGCCTCGGATGTGGCATAGGAAGTGTGCCTAAAACATAGTGTGACTAAGACATAGAAGAAATGTGCTCGACACACTACGTGCTTTGGTAGAAGTGCACCGAGACATAGTCCACCAAAAATTTAGCAAAACATACATGCAAGATGCCGACAATGATGAATCTCGAAAGCTACGAGAAGGGTCACTTTGAGAATCTAGTGATGTTGGGAGAGACACAACATTGCAGTTGTAACTGGCTATGGAAGAAATTGGGGTAGTGTCATTGCAGTCCACTATGAAGGTCATGATCATGGGATAGGCATAAGAAGATGAGTTCCCATACTATGTGATGCAACTAAGGAGGGATGGCCTATAGATTAGACCTTGGATTCAATATCGACAACCCTACCAAGAAAATATTTGGGTGTTATAGACATAATCTCTTGGAAGATATGCAAAAGACGTAGAATGGTCACAAAACAGGTTGGACAGGTCACTTGCAATGATGAGTTTCATTGTAGTTCACTTAGGTGGGCGCATCATGGTGTTTGATGGAGGTGGACTTGGTATCCACCTGCCACCCCCTTCTTCTTGAGATCTAAGGATGGATTTTTGTTGATAAGTCAACAGTCGAACCTTGGGTGCTAGTGATGGTTCCCTTTACAGTGGATGTGTTGAGTCACAACTGGTGGATTAGCATGCTTAAGGAAAAGGTGCGATGCTCTCCTTGGAAAAAATAGTAGTAATGGCACTGAAGCATGGAACACTTGCTTAGGTAGAGCAAGGTAGTTGATTTCCTAGTGGCATGATGGATGCAACAAATATTTGTCCATGGAGTGGTTCTTACATGCCTTGCAAAGGGCATGGATTATGACTTCCTCATCCTACTAGGAAAACTTTGGATGGAATATTGTGGGAAGCAAGTTGCTAGGACTAGAATGCCACTTCTCCACACTGAATATCATGGAGGTGATGATTCGTAGTGGTTGATATATGGTTGAAGGAGGGGAAGAAATACTTACCATTGAGGATGGTAAGGAGGAAGATATTACAGAGATAGGAAGAATACCCGCATGTGATCGACGTTGTAGGTTAGTGTTGGGACCTAAGAGTGTAATAGGTGCTCAACCCAACTGGACTCTTGGATGTGTTGCAAGGTGTGGTGGAAGTGTAAGTTGAAGGACCCTGCACAGTTTGTGTGCCCTTCTACTTCGCATGAACTTGGAAAATTGAATGTGACTTTTGTAGAATATGCAAGCAAGTTGAGGGGAAGAAACATATAATGGAGATGATGAGAGTCCCTTTTGTGATGGTTTTGAGGTAAATGTGATGACCTTACCTTGGTTTGGAAGAATTGCATATGATGATTGAAGTGTGGAGTTAATTCTTAGACACAAGGGGTTAATTCTCATGGAGTTGAACACAATAATAAGATTAGTTACCTAATTAATTTGACACGTGCGGGATAGAAATGGATAACAGAATGACAAAGAAATGCACTATCGAAGCAATAGTAGGTTAGAGGGTGCAATGGCTAGACAATTTTGGAGGCTTCTTAGGAAGACTTGGTTGCAACAATTGTTGGAAACAGTCACAATGGTAGAGTGCTTCATGGATAGTTGAGTGTACATGGAGATGTTTCTGGGATGACATAAACTTGGAGTGGGTGAGGGTGTCATGCCCCTAAGTTATAATAATATTGAGGTTCCTTCCTGAGAACTTAGGAATCACGTTGATTGACAATGTGATAGGAGAGGGATGCATGGTTGGGATATTTACCCATTGGTAGAACCATCATCTGTTTTGGTAGTGTTGTTGGGTGGGAACCTTGCATGGTAGTGGAAAAGTGTGTTCACAACCTTGTGCACTTCTGACATAAGTGTGTTATGTGGATCGAACAAAAATCCCATGCATACTATCGGTTGCCAACCAGCATGGGTTGGAATATGACATGAAGACATAGTTGGGCATTTTCATGGATTTGGTAAGAGAATCCCACATGGAATTCAAGTTGGATCCTCATTGGTTGCATCCCTTGATGACATTGGTCACATGTATAAATAAGGAGAGTCAGTTTCCATTTGTGGGAGGCAGTTTGGATTTGGAAGCAAGAGTTATCTACACTCCTAAGGGGGCAGGTGCACTCTATCTAAGAGGAAACCAAAATAATTTGTGCACTTTCCTTGGAATAGGAAACATGAATTCATTGGTATTCAAAGAGAGGAGTGCACCTTTTTATGGAGGCACCCAAGAAGGAGGGCACATGAAGTTTGGGAAATATAGGAACAAGTATGAGGTAGGAGTGATGAACTTCTAAGGAGTCAAGAGAGACATGTTCTGGGAGCCATGGTGAGTCATCACTTTGGGAAGACTTAGTAAGGTTCACTTCTTGAGGATTCTTTGTATGAGAATCAAGACACTCCTTTGGAAATTTTTGTGCGATGGGAGGTTTTGTCAGAAAGACTAGTGCATCAGGCATAGTGAGACCAAGTAAATGGATTGTGAGGGCTATGAGCATGATTATACCTTGCTGGAAAGTGGTTTGTTGGGAAAACTCTCTTGGGCCCAGAGTTTGGTAAGATATTTTGGCACATGCATATATTCAGCAGTGTAGCATTGGAGTACTTCTCATTAGGAGACTTCACACGAGCATTGTGTTGAGGAAGACATGCGAACACAAAAGGGTTCGGTCAAGACTTCAGTTTAGATTGTGATTTGAGTTGTTGGAATTGAGTTAACACTCTCATAAAGTGGTCAAGTTTTGGAGAGACCCCCTTTTTGTAACCAAGTTTCATTATATGAAATTTTGGGCAAACCCCATTAAGGTTTCGTTGACATCCTTGTGTTCTTCGTTGTGGTTTCCTTTGTGTTTACTTGTTTATAGGTTAAATCATACATGGTTGAATTAAGAAAAAAATAAGTGTGAGTCAAGATGCATAGTATTCTAAGACCTGTCTTGAGCTAGTGTCACCATCGAGAATGGTTCTTAGGAAGTGTCACACAACCTAGAGAAGGCGATGAAGCTTCATCTATGGGTTGTATCTTTAACACTGTGACATATGGTATGATAAAGAATGTAGAAAATGAAAGAAGGGACACTAGGGAGGATATTTAAGAGTATCTAAAATATGACAAGATAAATAGATACAAATCCCTAATTAAAAGGAAAAAATGCACTATATAAATAAAAAGCAAAAAAATATTTTACACCTCTCCGAATTAGCTTTTAAGAAATTATGGAGGCAAATTCTAACTAGTAAAACTAAAGATAATAAAAGGATTTATTTGGAATATTGTAATGTCTACTTTAAAAATCTTTACAAATCCATGGAATTCATTGATAACATTCAAAAACTCCTTAGAGTGGAAGAATTTTTGTCATTAGAAGACACTAATTTTGGGTTAAAGCGCCTTGCAAATGGAAAAGACAAGGATATTGAAGGATACCAAGAGTAAATCTTAAAAATTGGAAGGACGATGCTTATTCCTCACATTTGTAAACTCTTAATTCTAAGAGTCAATAAATGTTTCCCTAATCCTTGTACTCAGAGCCTCATTATTCCTATATTTAAAAGCAATGATAAAAGTAATCCCTCTCATTATTGGAACATTATGATTAGCCTTACCTTATCCAAGCTTTACAGTATCATTTAAAAAAAACAACATATGGCTAGAAAGTTAAGGTAAGCATGATAAAGGTAAGGCGGGATTTATAAGACATCACTCTACCATGGACAACCTCATTATACTTAGTATCATCATGGATGAATGTTGTAATAGTAAATCCAATATATTTTGTTGCTTTGTGGATTTTAGGAGAGCTTTCAATACAATTCTGAGAAATTATAACTTGTGGAATAGATTGAAAGAGATAAGGGTTCGTTTCGAGTTGAGAACTACTATGATAAGGGTGTACAAAAATATCACTACAAAATTTAAGAGCACTAAGGTGGGTGATCAAAAGATATTAATTGTAATATTGGATTCAAGCAAGGTTTCTCCCTCTCCTCTATCCTTTTCGGCATGTATGTCGATAAGCTAGAAGGTTGTTTACAAGAAGCAGGTTACATTGCCATTATGTTGGTATGACCTTAGCTATAATAATCACCATCATTCTTCTCTATGCCAATAACATCATTATTATGGAAAGGTTCCCCTTTGAGCTTTATAAGCAATTAATAATTCTCAAGGATTTATGCTCTAATATGGGTATGACTATTGACACAAACAAAACAAAAGTTATGATTAAGTCCAAGAAGGTCACTTGCACTAATTTTGTATATGACAATAAAAACTTGGAGAAAGTGTATTCTTATAAATATCTTGTAGTTGATATTCATTACAAAATCAACTAGAACTATAGAACTAAAAAAACAATTAATGGAGGGTGGAAAAATTATTTCGGTCTTGAAAACAATTGTAAATCAATAAACATTATGATGTGGCATAAAAATAAGTTTCTAAGTTCTGAAACTCTCATCACTCCCATCATCTTGTATAGTTGTGAAATATGGGCTTGAGCATCTATAGAGAATACGAGAGAAATATTGAACAAATATAGAATCATTTCGTAGTGTATAAACTCAAAATTAAAAGCACTGCACTCAACCCTATTCTCCTTCTAGAAGTGATTCTTCCCTCCATCAAGAGAATCACTAAGACTAGGTACATGATCAATAACATGGGAGACCTAAGAATTCCTAAAATTGCTTTAAAATCTTGTCAATACCACCTACGATTTAAGAGAGGTTGGTATACAGATGCCATGGCTTGGTCAAACCATTAGGAAATTGGAGAAAATGTCACTTTACAAGATATCAATAACATTAAAAATATTATCACATCTAAATTTAAAGAGAAAATGTGGGGAATAAATAATTAGAGGTTAAAAGAAAATTAATATACTATAAGGAGGTCATTAACCCTAATCTAGAAGATAAAAAAAATCTCTTTGTTTTAACTAGTTCAAAGAAGAAAAATAATATAGACAAGATAAGAACAAACTTTGATGAGCTTTGTAGTGAAACAGGACACCGGACGATTCCTAAAACATTGTGGGTGGAAAGAATTTGTCATATCTATGAGACTACAATAATTGAGGATGAAAGTCACCTTCTCTTACAATGCCCTACGTACACCCACATTAGATCGCATTTTCATAATCTTTGTTATAATACAAACTTCCCAAATATTTTAACATGTCAAAACTATGTCAACCTAGGAATCAGTTGTTATCCTACTATGTAAACTGTGTAAGCATAGAAAAATATTTTGACCTAGGAATCAGTTGTTATCCTACTATGTCTTTGGTAATCCTAGCGGAAAATACATGTTGATATATTCCCATGGAATAGTCGTCATTTGAAAAGGTGGGTATAGTCTCATGTTTTGACTTCTCCCTTTGGCATGTTGGAAAACTCAGAACTTTTAGATCCACTTATTCACATATGTCGTCAGTCTTGGCCAATAATATCCTTAACCAATTCATTGGTCTTGTCTATGCCAACGTCTCCTCCTAGTTGTCTAGTGTGTAATTCCTTGATCAGGTTCTCTCTCACTAATCCTCTAGGGATGCATAACTAATGACCTTTGAACATGTATACCTCTTGGATGAAATAGTCCAAGTATGGAGTTCTGTCACCACTCCATGGTTCCTTTGATGTATTCCATGCCTCAGAAAAATCCTTGTCGACTTCATAGTTGTCCCTCATCGACTCTAACCCTGTCAATAGAAAATTCATCATCCCCAATAATATGATTCTTTGACTCAATGCGTCGGTGACCCTGTTAATCTTTCCAAACTTTTACTTCAACACTAAAGTGTAGCTCTGTAAGAACTCAACCCACTTCATATTCCTCTTATTCAACTTTGTCTAAGTATTTGAATACCTTAAATATTGGTGGTCGGTGAACAACACAAATTTATTAGGAAGAAAATAATTCCTCCACTTCTTCAATGCATGTACAATGGAATAAAAATATTGGTCATAAATTGGATATTTATTCTTGGTTTCATCCAAATTCTCACTAAATAATGCAATTGATCAGCCCTCCTGGCGTAATACAGCTCAAATTTACAACCCACTCACATCATAGTTGACTTGAAATAATTTAATTAAATATGGGAGAGCTAAAATTGGTCTCTCCATCACCTTCTACTTCAAATTCTCAAAATCTTGTCAAGTGGCCTCCATCCACTTTAATTCATCCTTCCTCCTACACATCGTCAGCGATACACATATCCGAATAAAATTTCTGATGAACTTCCATTAAAACCTAACAAGTCCATGAAGACTTCTCACCTCGATGGCACTCATTGGCTCAAGCCACTCTAAAGTAACTTTCACCTTTTCTAGGTCCATATTCAACCCTTGGATTGAGATTATAAATCCTAAGTATACCAACTTCTTCTACATGAAGGAACACTTCTGCAGGTTTATCAACCACTTCTATTAGATCAACCTCTATATTAATTTTTGTAGATGTGACGAGTGCTCATCATTCGTCTTGTTAAAACTCAAAATATTGTCGAAATACACCACAACAAAATTCCCCAAAAATGGATTCAATACTTAATTCGTTAGCCTCATGAATGTACTTGGCATGACAATCAGCCCAAATGGAATAACAAACCACTCATATAGCCCTTCCTTTATCTTAAAACGTTGTCTTACACTCATCTTCTTCTATAATCCTGATCTAGTGATAGCCACTCTTCAAGTCAATCTTGTTGAAGTATGTTGATCCACTCAAGCAATTGATCAAGTCGCCCATTCTTGGTAATGAAAACTAGTACTTGATGGTGATTCAATTGATAGCACCTGAATAGGTGCACATACTCAATTCTCCTTTCTCAGGTGCTAGTACAGATGGTACTGCACATAGACTCAGACTCTCTCTTATTATCCCTCTATCCAACAATTCTTATACTTTTCGATTCAACTCGACATTCTCCATTGGCGTCATACTGTGCAACAAATTTTTTGGAAGACTCGGTCATGGAATCAAGTCGATCTGATGTGAAATACTCCTTGTTGGAGGAAATCATGTCGGCACTTCATCGACAATTATTCTCTTGAATCCCGAAAAAACTTCTATGAATTCATTCAATATATCCTTCGTTGGCTTGTCAACACTCAGACATTTGGGAATAGCTGCAAATCAGTACTGTTTCTTCTTTTCCTCCTTCAAGAACTCCTTAGTTGAACAGATCATCCCTCTCTTTTTATAATAATCACTCTCCTTTCCTTCATCATTCTATTCTTTGGCCAAGGGAATTAGTCACAATATTTTCCCATCCTTCTTGACTATAACATTATTCTTGCGAACATCATGCACCATGTTTTGTTCATATTTCCATGGTGGTCCCAGCAGTAGATGACATGTATCCATCAAAATTACGTTGCACATCATGCTATCATAAATCTCACCAATATTCCCATCCTTATCGACTATAACATTATTCTTGCAAACATCATACACCATGTTTTGTTCATATTCCATGGTCGTCCCAGCAATAGATGACATGTATCCATCAGAATTACGTTGCACAGCATGCTATCATAAATCTCACCAATCTTGAAGTTGACCAAGCATTGCCATGTCACCATGACATGGTGACCTTTATATAACCATGAAACTTGATAAGCGTTCGGGCGTGGTAAACACTTCAAACTTAGTTTTTTTATCACTTCTATTGAGACCAAATTCTCTATGTTGCCTCCATCAACGATGGTCATAGAAAATATGTCCCAAATCTTTACTTTTTTCCAAAAAATGAACTTCCTATGCATCATCTCCCTCTCCTTTTGTTATTAGTTGAAACAGTGCTTGTTGGGTTGTTAGGTTTTGACCTCCTTCCGATGTGACCTCAACTAAGTTACCCTTCGCGGTCAATCCAGTCTCATTGTCAATTCTCCAATTTTTGGTCTCTTCTCGGTTTGCGGTATGCAAGTTTTTTGGGCACTCATATTCTTTATGTCTCAATTCTTGAAACTTGTAGCAAATGAATTTGGGTTGTTCTACACATCTCCATCAAAAGGCTCCTCTCAATCCATATGTGCCTCAACTCCTAGATTTCTCAACTTCTCTTTAGTCATGTGCACATTTTCTGGTCACACCTTTTTTCCTTCGCTCTTCACGACCTTCCTCCTTTCGTGACCCACTGATTTGGTCTCTGGTGGTAGAAAACTTCTGAATTTGACCCATTGGCATTCCCCTGCTCGTCGAAGTCTTCTGTAACAATTTATTCCTAGCCTTCAGAGCTAGTTGATATGCTTCTTCGACTGTCATGAACCTTAACAACTCTAGCTCGTCCTAAATGGAATACTTTAGTCTATTCACATACCTGGGTGACCACCTCTTCTCCTTTGTCGCTATTCCTCGACCTTATAGATGATCGACATAACTCCTCAATGAATTATTTAACGATCAATTGTTTTTGTCATAGGTTATGAAGCTTCCTAAACAGAGAAATCATGTAGTATATGGGAAGGAACTTATCCTTCAACTTGGCGACCATTCTATCCCAATTATTCACCTTTTCCTTTTCCTTTCCCTACTTTAAAATGTTATCCTGCACATTGTCCCACCACAATGAGGCATGACCTTTTATATTCAAACAAACAACCTTTACACTTTTGGGGTATTTTATCTGCTCCATATTAAAATACTTTTCCATGTCCCTTATCTAGTCTATTAACTCTTCAGGGTTCAAACTACCTAAGTAGGAGGATACCTCCATATTAAAACTAGCCTTCATCTTATAAAACACTTTCAACAACTTGTCTCATGGGTCCTCCTCCTCTTTATCCTTAGGTGAATTTGCTTCATCCTCAATCTCTTCATCACTGTGGTCAAGGGATTTTATCTCTAGTCCTCTCTTATGAGGTTCCTTTACTGCTGCTAGCTCACTCTTCAGAATATTCATGGTCTGAATGCACTCTTCAAGCATTCCACAGTCAATCGTGACCCTTGTGTATTCACAAGGTCTTCTTCCTTGGACATTAACACCTCTTTGATCCATCATTGCTGCTAAGATGACTGAATCACCACTCCACAATCGCAAGTGGGTTACTACCTTATGTAACTCTACCCAACCGCAGCTGGAGTCACGCCCTTGTCCAATCACAACTGGACTCTCACTCATGATAACTTCTTGGTCTGATACCAATTGATGCAAATTCTACCTAAGTAGACTATATACTATTAAATGCACAACTTCAAGAGTCATTCTCCATGAGACTTGTGTTATATCAATTCTAGAATTAATGTTGTATTAATTTCATAAACTTAGGTTGTATTAAGTTAATAGCTTGAGTTGTATCAAGCTAGGATGTTGAGGTCATGATATATTCATGTGCTATGATCTTATGTTGTATTAAGATTAGGATCTTATGTTGTACTAATATCATGATCTTATGTTGTATTAAGATCAGAACCTTGTGTTGTATCAAGATCAGATACTTGTGTTGTATCAAGTCTGGAACTTATGTTGTATTAAGTTCATGAGCCTTATGGTGTATCAAGACTGTTCTTGTGTTGTATCAAGACTGGTCTTGTGTTGTATCAAGTCATGAGGATATACTATGTGATGTATGGCTAGTCATGGTCACCAGGTGATATAAGTATCCTTTAGGGATTAGCTACCCCTAGAGTGATTTATTTTAGCATATGACTATATGACCCAGGGTAATACATATGATCATAGGTTGGAAACATTTTTTTCTAAGTACGATATGATAAAGATGAATAATTAATTAAACACTCATGGACCATGCTGAATTAATTAATGATAAATGAGATGAGCACAGAGATAGAGTAAGGATTTGAATTTACCATGTCATACCTCCAATGAACTTGAATTGCACAGACATCAGTTAAGTCTAAGTTGTGGAAAACAAGTTCATTTAATTAAGGAATCAACTCCTTTATTTATGAAAAGTGATTGTTGTGGATGGCATTGATTGTGAAACACTAAAGACATTCAGTTAAACTCCTAACTAATGGTTAAGCAATTAGTTATTCATTTCATTTTAATTCAATTCAATTCAGTTCAGTTCAATCAGTTAACATTCAGTTAGAGGCAGTTAAGTGACCAATGAATCAATGGAGGGTGCATATATTCTGCATGGATGATCATTTCAATGTGACAACTTGGCACCAAGTCAAGGAAGGTGCAATAGGTGGTGCACACATTGTTCACAGTTCCCAAAATGCATGCAACCATTCTATACCTTTCATTGTACGACTGAACAAGCTTGTTATTAGAGTATTATGCACTTGGAAAGGATATGACAGTATTCCAAGTGATCTGTATTCTCTATTGATGCTTATATATCTCTTATCCCGCAATCTACAAGTGTAGTAAAATCATTCTCTGTCATTATCTATCATACTCAAAGGATTTCTTGCTGGGTTTTTCATCCTCTGAATTTTGGAGGGTTTTCCCAGGGTACATCATGTGTCTTATGGATTGAATAATTTGTGTGTTTTAATTTTTTATGAGATCCACATGCACTCGATTTGTTTATCAAAATTTTTAAAGTTCAATTATCTTCAAATTTGGCCAAACATTGACATGGTATCAAAGCAAGGGTGTGCAAGATCTTGGTATTGTGAAAACATTCTAAACCTATGCAGATATTGAAGCATTGAGCAAATATTGAAGCAATTGCATCAATATCCGTCCAACCAGAATATTGACTTTAAGGCACATCAAACTTCAACACATGGAAGGTGAGAGTGATAAACATTCTCGAAGAGCTTGATCTCGATTCCTTTGTGACCACTGTAATCAAATATCCTACTAAAAATTCAGGAAGAAACAATTACAAGAATAATCAAGCAAAGGAAAAGAGGATCATATATGACTTCGTGAAGGAGAACCTCATGTCTGTGATCACACCATTGAAGATGACAAAGGAGTGTTTCGACACACTCACAAATATTTATGAGAAGAAGGTCCCTACTCAAAAGAGGGATTTGAATAACAAGTTGCGCAACATGAAGATGGAAAAAGATGAGACCATAGATTCCTTCTTCACAAATATTTTATATTTGAAGGATCAACTTGCAAGGATCGATATGGAGATGGATGAACGTGATCTTCTTCAAACCTTCATTGACGGCCTCCCCACCTCATGGGAGACCTTTCTTGTTGCAGTAAATGGAAGAGGATATCAACCCAACGTCGAAATACTTTGGCATGATTGCATTTAAGAAGAAAAGTGCATCCAGAACAAAGTAGTGCACACTAAGGAGGAGAATCTATCTCTCACTACTAGAACCAAGAAAAGGAGGAAGACATTCGCTCCCAAGAAGTCCCACCATAAAAAAATAAAGAGATCAATAAAGGTTTTGACAAATCAAAGCTTCTATGTTTTTGTTGTGAAAATTCGAGACACTTTCTACAGGATTGTCGTGTGAAGAAAAGAAAAAGAAGTGAATATTTCATGCCTCCTCAACCGTAGAAGAAAATTCCAAAGACGATGCACCCGAAGAGAAATAAACAAGGAGGGAGTATGAAAGATGGGGGTTCACTTAGTGAACTTGATATATAGCATGAACATTCATAGGATATTAAACAATATCCCTAATTTCACTAAATATTGGAAAATTCCTCCTAAATTGTATTGTCGAACCCCCCTCCCAATATACCTTTCCAATTAAGAAAACCCCTAATTGTACCATATATTGTAGGTATCCATTTTTATCAACCCATTTTTAATACCCCCTTTATATCATATTATCAAGTTGTAACAAAGAGGAGCCCTAACGCATCTAGTATAAGCGAACATGATGCTAAATAAAATAATGGTATAATGTTAATAATGATCCCACTATGATTACAAGGGAAACTTATCAATTTCTAGCATTGGATATTGGAACACCCAATGAAATAGTAATAGCGTAGGAAAAATGCGTAAAATGAAACCCAGTCAAGAGATCAATGTAACAAATATTGATGTAACAAAACTTTCTTGCAATTTGCAGATATATTCCTCATCAGTATGAAGAGATATCCTAATTCTAAGGAATACCACAAAACAAAGTTTCATAAATTTTTCAAGGGTACATCTCTATAGAGTTTATCCTAAAAAATGCATTCTATTAGTTCCCACCGAACAAAGTTTTAGATTTTTTTTCAAGGTTCTAGGATTTTTGAAAATCTTTGAAGGTGAAACAATGATAGTATTTGATTTTAAAAACAATATGAGGATACAAATAGGGATCTAATTTTATCTATGTTTGTCAAATCCATGACAATTAAATTCATAAAGAAAAGTAAAGGAAATAAAAAAGGAAATTTCATTAATATTTTTTAAATCAAATCCATTGAATATAAAACTAACATAAAAGGAATGTACATTTTAAAAATAGCATCAACTAATGATAGTATTTGATTGTCCAAGTCAATAATAATAATATTTACGAATTCAAAGGGAAAATTAGAGCAACATGATAATTTAAGCTCCTTATGAAATTGAGATCCGATATCTTAGTTCTCCAAAGAAAATTTATGTTGCCTCTAGCACTTTGAGGCAACGAATCAAAATTTTAGAGGCAAGGTTCTCTTGATTGTCTCCCTTTCTCTCCTTCAACATACAAAATATCTAACCTTCTCTATGTGAGTCTTAGAGTGCCTTGAGTGTATCCGTTTTGTGGGTACCTTACTAACTATTACGCATCTTCATCAACTTTGATTTCTTGATACATATCTAAGGGTTCCATAGATCATGCTTGAGAGGTGATATGGTGGATATCTAAGGGATGATATAGGTTTCTCAAAAAGTTTAAACATGTCATCTAGTCTCCCCTTTAACATGTGTAACCATCAACAAATTAGCCAAGTTACGTCTGTGCAATATATTTGAAAAGGGATCCAATGCCAAGGACATTCACTTTAAAATATGGTAATGTTATTGGGAAGAAACAAGATCAGGAATTTATATCAATTGTTGTGAAGTAAAGATGAAAATCATATAATTTAAGGCATTAATGAGTATGATGCTTAAGAAGGAGATACAAACATGACCAAATAATTTTATTGGGTTAGATCAAGTTATGTGAAGACAATTTGACAAAAGTGACATAGTATGAAAACAATAGTAGAAAATTAATAATAAACCAACATATATTGGATGAGAAAAGAATCCAAGAAAGGGAGAATGAGAAGTACTCAGTAATGGATGATGCAATGAGGAATCAGCTAGAAAATTTACCTTAACTTTTGTAATCAGTTGCCTGTAAATAGTAATTTATGCACAAAATTGAATTGCAATTTTTCTATGCAACAAGGGTTTTTAAGTGAAAATATCCATGGAAAGGAAATATTTAAATAATATTAAGTGGTAGATAAATAGAATCTTTTTGCATGACTATGAGAGTTGGGAAGGTGAACCACTTAAGAGAAGCATGAGATGGAAAGACTAGCTTGAGGACATAATCAAATATGCAACATAGTAGGATGATTGAAGGTCAAATCAAACTTGGATGATAATTAATCAAATGAAGCTAAAGAAAATTATCATTGTTTTCAGTTCTAATTGGAAAAGTGTTTGTGTTAGTCTTCCTTACTTCACAAAATGCCTAGCATGAGGTAGAAAGAGGTTAGATCCCTAGGGGAAATCGTTCATGTCACCTCCCTCTTTGTATTGGTCATTCAAGTTCCTTATTTATATTTTAAGTCTTTTTAGTTGTCAATTTAATCTTTGTAGTTCCTTTCATGTTATGTTTTGTAGGGATGGAACTAACACTACTACCATTACAACAAGGTTGTCTAGGATTTTATGATATTTACTTTTCAATTGTTCACATTGTAAAGATATGTTAACTAAGTGAATTTTCATTTATTAACATAGAAGTAGAACCATGTACAACTAATTCACGAAATCCATACCAAGTAATACAACCTAGCTATTTAACCCTTTTATTGAAAATTGTCCTATATTCCTTGAAAAAATAGATAGAAAAGGACTATTGGACCCCAAGCAAATATAAGGATTGTTGTATATATTTTGGTAGGATTGACTCCATGGTATCTACTAGGTTTTTAACATCACCATTTTTGTGGTTGCTTGAAACCTTTGTTGGGTGTCCTAATTTTCTTACTTGCTTGAAACTTTCTAGAAATTAAAAGAATTTTCTTTTAATGAAAAAATGATTTTTCTTAAGGAGAACTTGAATTATTTTGGAGGATCCAATGGGAAGAAGGTCGTAATGCAACCGCCAACCACTTTTTGGGTCATATTAATATGTATTGATTCCATTCTATAGAAATCAATGAGGAAAGGATCGTATAGATTGTAAGACAAAATCCCAATGTAAAGACCATGTTGCTCAAACACCCATACAAAATCCCATTGTAAATACTAGGTTGCACAAACTCCCATAATGTAAGTTTATAGACCATACAGGCTGAAAAAATATCCAATGAGAGAAACTAACTAGTTTTGCAATCAATTTGACAATACAATAGTAAAATAGACGCTAATAAGTTTGAATAACCAACAGTATGGTTTTGTTGGAAATTATCTGAGTTAGCAGGTATTTGGTAGATCTGTAACAATTTGTAGAATTTTTAGAAAATATTTTAGTTATTCAGCACAGATGTTTGTTTTCAACTCCGTATTTTTCAGATTGGGGAGGAAAAATGTTTTTTCCTTCTGTATAAGTCTTTATTTAAACCCACCAAATGTGCATACTAAAAGTCAACACAAATTACAAACGCATTCCAAAAGTGAACATAAATCTTAGATTTCCAACAACTTCAAATATAGGTAACAATAAGTCTATATAGTATTTATTGGCTAATAGGGTAATGATAGTTAATTAAACTGAAGCTAGCCGATTGAATATTTTATGAATCAAGTATCTAAGCCTGATTTTTAAAGCTAAGAGGAGTTTCAAAAATCAAAATGTGTTATACACCCAATGCAATGCTACTATTAAGAGATGATCTACCTAAAAAAAATATTTTTATTTATTGAACCAAGATGGCATATTTTTTTGGGAAATACTTAGTGGGTCACCACATAATATGAGAATCTCAAATAGTCTTAGTTACCCCACATAGATTCGGATGGAGAGCATTAAATTCTTTCTAGTGGTTCCTAGTTGTATACCTTGATGAAATCATAGGGCTTCAAGTCTTGAGCATAAATTCAATTTTTTTTGTGTCCAACGAAGATTAAAAGGATTTGGTGATTCATCTAATCATTCAACAACCAATTTGACCCCACATTATTCATGGAATATAAAACGTTGATCTCGACAGAGGCAGGTTCAATAACCCCTTTTATTTGACAAGTGAAGTAATTTTTTTCTCACACACAACATGAATGAATCAAAGCAAAATCAACTTAAATACCAGAAAATATATAAATAAAAATTTCATAGGGAGGAGCATATTGATTAACCGTCTAAGACTCTGAAGTATTGATCTTTTTAAAGAAATGTAGTTCTAGAATCTAATGAAGACTTTGTCTTAAATGAGGGAAGAAGGTCCCTAAATATTTAGAGGAAGAGGAAGGTTACCTATGGTTTCCTTCCGTGGGGAGAGTTTAGGTGTTGCAATGCGGTCCATGATGGTTTTAATTCCTTTTCCATAGAAAATGAATGTGGAGGTTCCACAGATTGCAATTTCCCTTCCACAACCATCAAATGAGGAAACATAGTGCACACTGCAAAGTGCAGCGGTAGCCAATAAATTGGTAATGGTATGCTTGCAATTGCTGGCCCATTGAGGATTTGAAATTTCAAGCCATAATCCATCAGAGATACGGACCATCATTGAAGTTTGGTAACGACATTTGGTTGCAAATTTACAGATATTTAATGCCTTACCTAAACTAACTTGTTGGTGAGTTGCAAACCCATTTTGGGCCACCTATGCCACCACTTTATCCTGGGACCCAAGCCGCAGAACCCACTCCCGGAGCCTTGAGTGCCTACTACAGTATTTCCTCCTTGCCCTATGATCTTAATAAACACCTATTAATGAAGTTTTGAGAAATATTTTGAACATCAAAATTAGGGTTTCTAGAAATATCCACTGATCTAAAAAACGTTTTAAAAATATTTTTCCCTATATTAGTTGGAAAAAAATGCTCGAAGATGAGAAAATACCCATCAAAAGCAATATTTTGAACTTTAAAATTAAGGTTTCTAGAAATATCCAATAGTCTAAACAATGTTTTTAAAATATGTTTCCATGTATTAGTTGAAAAATATGCTTGAAGATGAGAAAATACCCATCAAATCTCAATGTTGTATGGTACCATGGACATGCAGTAGGTGAGAGAAAGCCACTTAAAAATTCTATATACATGCATTCTTTCACTTTTGGAGGAAGGTGGCGATGAATTGAAAATTTTATTTTTATGTACCTCACAGCACAGAAGAAGTCACTTCAAACTTCTTTATACATGTGTTCTTTCAGTTTTCAAGGAAGGTGGTGATGGATTGAAACAATTCATTTTTGCATGTCACAATAGACTTGTTTATGCTACTGAATACTCACTCGTTTTGAATAATCAAGTGTGTAATGAAAAATGAAAAAGGGGTTTCGATAGTTAAAGTGTGCAACAGAACACTATTCTTAATTTAACAATTTCATGTTGTTGAAATTTGATGTTTATATTTGTATCAAATAAAAAATTCATTAAGCCCATGCATGTTAGAGAAATTGGTAATAGAAGATTACGAGTTCAAATCTCTATTAGGTGCTTACTTAAACAAAAAGCTTATTCATATTAATTTTTTTTTTTTAAATTAAATTGTTAATTTTTAAATAAGATATTTATGATTAGTTGTAAATATTCAAAATAATAAACTTAAGAAATGAAATATATATTTTCAATATAAATACAATTAAAATGTAAAAAAAATACAATTAAAAAACCTACTATTAAAATTCTATATTATAAATAATTAATTAAAAAAATTTAAAATTAAATTAAATGATTTGAAATTAAGTATTTACATGTATAATTATAAATGAAATAAAATTATAAATGAAAAAACAATTTTTTTTAACTCGATCTTCAAATAAAAAATTATTCGTTTGACTTCATTGTTCATGTTGATAGTATACAAATGTTTATCCCTAATACACCCAACATACAATGCTCATTACAAAATAGTCTAATAACTTAATTCTAGATGACTGTTGTATAAAGTGTACTAGTTGTAGTTCCATATAGATAAAATCATAAAGAGTAGTCTCTTCATAACATTGTGATGGTTCCATTAGATACCACAGTATTTTCCAAATATTCTTTGAAAAGCAGGACCTTCATCTGTATTAAAGGCTTCTTTAGACAGTGCATTTTCCTTAGAGTTTAGTTCTAAGTATATAAGTTGGAAGGATAACAAAGTTTACTATGAGAATAAGTTCTTTGTGTTAGTGCATCAATGATCAAGATATAAGACCCACATATTTGAATTTCATGTAGCTCGATCTATTATTACATTTCAATCACATAGGACATGCAGAGATACAATTCCAACATCAAATTCAAACTTCAGTAAGGCCCATAAGGATATAAGTTGAACATAGTGGGTTTCATAGATATGTTTTCTTTAACATTGTCATAAATATGATTTTTTTATCATTTTACCTTATTCTTATTTGATATATATTAAATAAAAATTCATATATAGAGAGAGAGAGAAATATAAATTATTTCTTTATTTTATTTTTTTCTCATACACACATTTTTATTTGATATATGCAAAATACAACTCTATGTATCTATTTATAAGAAAAAATGATAGGATTATTGCTTTCTACTATTAAATATAATAAGACAAGGTTTATTATATGACAAAGACACACATACTTTAGGTGAGACTTATCAAGGAATCATCTCATAAGTTGAGTTATTATTATATTATATTTATTTTGTGTTTATTTAGAGTTAGGGATTTAAGATAGTTTATATAATTGTAAAGTGATTGTTTACAGAAAAACATCGAGCGTTGCATGATAATGATATTATTTATTCCACTTTTATTTTGAAATAATTTGTATAGAATTTGATTCTATTTGTAGATGCTTTCGACATAATCATAAGAGAAAGCTCTGGTAGAGTAGAAAAGGTTATTAGAATAGAAAAGGTTTTAAACATATTATTAGAAAAGGTTAAATGATATAATTTCTAGAAATAAAGAAATACAAGTTGTTTAGGTTTATGGGTCAAAATATCAATTCATTCAAGCATTTCAAATTATATGAAGAAAATAGGACATTGATTTTGGCAAGAACATCCAATAATTGAGAATAGAGTGTTCATAAAATTATGGATCTCGTGTTTATTATGTTGGCGGTGTTATATGGTCTAAATGGATCCTATATAATGATTATAGAAAATGCTATTTGGTGCATATATATATATATATATATATATGATACACACTTATGGAGAGTGTATCTCTGGTTGATGGTTTTCAAACATATTGCTATCCAAAAAAGCTTATGACATACTGCCAAGTTCCAATGACATGTCATGTAAATCATTACTCGTCTCCTAAAGCACTAGAGGACCACCCTTCTTTGCCTTTGTTGAATACTTACATGATCTACCCCACCCTCACATTTTATCTCAATCAAATTCCTTCCAATGGAAAACTTTTGCGCAAAAAAACCCTAGATATGACGAATCAAGCTAGAAAAGGAGCCAAGAAGACTAAACTTAGAGGTTTTCCTTGAAAGGTGATACTATTTTTTGCAATTTTCTTATAAATTACATCATTCTTGACTAAATAATTCATACCATCCCTAAATCATGTTGGATATTAGGATATTTGGTTGATCTTAGAATATATATTGTGTGAAATCACAAATTACCTTATCTTTCCAAGGGTGGACGTCTTCTCCCTGGTAACTTTTGGCTTTATTTTCTCATCCACCTCTTGGTCAAAAATTCTAAGGAAAATCATTATCACCTTCATAATTCTTCTACATTTGGATTTTTTTTATCTTTGAAAATATCTTGAAAAATGAATCTTATTAATATTTACAATCTCTTCAAATTATTTTTTCTTTGATCCATGAGAAATACCAATTGACCAAATTGTATTTACACATTTCTTAAAAATAGTCATAATTGTGAAAGAACTTGGTGTTAATATGCCCCTCTTCCAACCATATGGATCTAATTTTGAGCCTCCACTCTATCTCCTTTTTATCTAAAAGTTCTTTTTTATCCTCTATTGTGTTTAAATGTAACAACTCTTCATCATTAGAAGACATCCTTACATTATTTTAAAAAATGGAGTGTATGTTTCTTCTACCTTTTCTAGGTTTACTTGATTTTCTTCCTTTCTCATCTTTGGACTCCCTACAAATAGCTTTTTAACTTGCTTGATATTAGAGGAAAATTGAAGTATAAATCATTCTCATCAACAAGGATCATACAATTTCTATTTTTGTAATAAGAAGTCTAAAATAATCCTTAGCCAACCAATCATAATTATGTTTACAAGGAAATGGAGGTTTTCTATATTCCTCCCTTTCTAGTTGTATAAACTAAGTAGATGATCATATAAGCCATTGTTTCCTACCCAATAGTTGTATCTTTCAACCTCCTCGACCATTTTTTCTACCATTAAGAATGTATCCATAATCTTAGAGATGTTTGTTCTTCCATGTTAGCACACAAACTAACATATTAATATTGAATTCGTAAAATCAATGATAGCTTATGGGAAACTAAGAGGGAATCCATTGTAACCAAACCTAAGCTTTTTTGTCTCTTTATGCTATCTCTTCTCTAACTCAAAGGTGGAGTCCCTAGGGTAGTATTACTAGAGTTTAATAATGGAGTACATGGTGGAAATGAAGAGTAAATTTATAAACACAAAGTGTTTTGGTATTTGTAAAATATAAGTCATGAAGGAATTGGAGACAAGCATTTTATACATGATTTAATTTTGCATCAACCCATACCCACACTGGATACTTCTGAGGTACCCACGACACCCAAAAATGAATATTTCAATGAAAAAATGTATTTTAATATTAAAATACATTTTTTATTGAAATTTGAAGTTTTGGCTATCGTGGGTACCTCAAAAGTATGCAGTGTGGGTATGGGTTGGATGCGGAATTAAATTATCTATCCAATGAGTTCCCAAAATCAAAATTTGGGTGAAGGGATAAGGAGATATGTCAAAAATACAATAAGAAAAATAGTTTTCTTTTTCCCCTCCAAAATTTAGAACTTCTATTTTATTATTATAAGTCTTATTTTATTATTTCCCTTATGAGGCTCATTTTAGACCTCAAACTCCTCTAATGGTGACTTTCCATGAGTAGGAAAGATTCAAGCAATCAAAAGATCTTGAATGTGATCAAGAGACATAGGAGGTTGAGGCTTCTATATCTCAGGATCATGATGATGATTGTTTCCCATCTGATGTTCAGAGGGAGAATCCGGTGGAGGATGCATAGCTACATGTCATTGATGAACCTCTTGCAAAGAGGAGGTTAGCTTGGCATCTATATGTATTAAGAGATTTCAAGAAGTATGGATCACCATTAGGATCTTCCAAAGAGTGCAAGCATATTGATAGGTATTCAGGATATGTTGCATTGATGAGAAACATCAGTTATTCAGAGCCTTCATCATATGAAGAGGTTGCAGAGCACCAAGTTTGGAAAGAAACTATGACAAAGGAATATCATTCTATTATGAAGAATGATGTTTGGGATATTGTTCCTAGACCTGAGAAGAAGTCAACTATAACTTCCAGATGGATTTACAAGGTAAATCATGCTACAAATGGAAGCATGGACAAGTACAAATCCATATTTGTTTCTCGTTGATTTCTCAGAAAAGGGGTATTTATTATGATGATGATTTTGCTCCAGTGACTAGGTATACTACGATTAGATCTATTATTTCACTTGCATCAATATTAGGCTGGAAGCTTCTCCAAATGGATGTGAAGACCTCCTTCCTCAATGGTGAGGTTGAGTAAGATGTTTACGTTGAGCATCTTGAGGATTTTTTGATACAAGGGAAGGAGTCTCATGTGTGTAAGTTGAATAAAGCCCTGTATGGGTTAAAACAATCTCCTTGAGCTTTGTATGCTAGAATAGAAAGTTATCTTCAGAAACTAGGTTTCTTGAAGAGTGGTGCAAATTCAAACTTGTACTTCAAAGTAGTGGAGAACCAACCTCTGGTACTAGTCCTATATGTTGGTGATATTTTACTCACTGGAGAGGAAAGAATGATTGTTGAGTGTGAAAGGGAGCTTACCTCGTAGTTTGATATGAAATACTTAGGTCTTATGAACTACTTCCCAGGCCTTGATATTTGGTAGAGGAATCATGAGATATTTCTATCTCAAGGGAAGTACATTGTGGACATCTTGCATAGATTTGGCATGGTGGATTTTGAATCCATAAATACTCCTTTGGATTCCAATTTGAGGAAACTCCATGAGACTGAGACTGGATCGGATCCAGTGGTACCCAAAGTAGACAGACAATTGATTGGCTCATTGATGTACCTGATACACTCGAGTCCAAACAGTTACTATGCAATTATCATTTTAAGCTAGTTCATGACTAATCCTAGACATAGACACTAGGTTGCAGGTAAGCATATTTTGAGATAGCTCCGTGGTACAGTTGCTTATGGACTCAGGTATGCCTCCAATAGTGGAGTGCTATTGCTTGGATATATTGATTATGATGGCAACATTGTTGATCAAAAGAGCACTTTTGGGTATTGTTTCATCTTGGGTTCTACTATGATTTCATGGTCTAGCAGAAAGCATGGTTCAGTTTCACAAAGCACCACAGAAGATGAGTACATTGCAGCTAGTACTATTTGCAGAGAAGAAGTGTGGTTGATAAAGCTACTTGGAGGATTGTTCATTTTAAATCTAGAGACTAATGTGATCAAGTGTAACAACCAGAGTTGCATAAAGTTTAAAAAAAACTTATGTCTCATGACAACTCTAAACACATAGAAGTGAAGTATCACTTCACTCGAGACATGGTCCAGAAAGGTATTGTAAAACTTTAGTACATAGCTATTGATGAGCAGATTGTAGATGTGATGACAAATCCTCTATCTGTGACGAAGTTTATACACTTCCAATATATGCTTGGTATGGCAAAGAATTTATCCATTGCCGAGAGGGAGTGTTAAATGTATAACATCACGAGTCATTCTCCATGAGACTTGTGTTGTATTAAGTCCAGAACTCATGTTGTATTACGTTCATAAACTTATGTTGTATTAAGTTAAGAGCTTGTGCTGTATCAAGCTAGGATGTTGAGGTCATGAGAGATGCATGTACTATGACCTTATGTTGTATTAAGATCAGGATCTTATGTTGGATTAAGATCGAGACCTTGTGTTGTATCAAGTTCAGAGACTTGTGTTGTATCAATTCCAGAACTTATGTTGTATTAAGTTCATGAGTCTTGTGTTGTATCAAGACTGGTCTTTTGTTTTATCAAGACTGGTCTTGTGTTGTATCAAGACCATATGACTCGTGTTGAATAAATTCATGAGGACACAGTATGTGATGTATGGATAATCATGGTCACCAGGTGATATAATTCTCCTTTAGGGATTAGCTACCCCAAGAGTGATTTACTTTAGCATATGACTATATGACCCAGGGTAATACACATGATCATACGTTGGAAACAATTCTTTCGAGTATGATATGCTAAACATGATTAATTAATTAAACACTCATGGACCATGTAGAATTAATTAATGATAAATGAGATGATCACGGAGATGGAGTAAGGATTTGAATCACCCATGTTAGACATCCAATGGAATTGAATTTCTCAAACGTCAGTTAATTCTAAGTTGTGGAAAACAAGTTTCAATTAATTAAGGAATCTACTCCTTAATTTATGCAAAGTCGTTGTTGTGGATGGAACTGATTGTGAAGCACTAAAGAGATTCAGTTCCCAACTAATGATGGTCAAACAATTAGTTATTCAGTTCAGTTGAATATAATTCAATTCAGTTTGGTTCAATCAGTTAACATTCAGCTAGAGCAAGTTAACACCAGTGAATTAATGGAGGGTGCATATATGTTGCATGGATAATAATTTCAATGTGACAACTTGGCACCAAGTCAACGAAGGCACAATAGTTAGTTCACACAGTGTTCACAATTCCCAAAAGGCATGCAACATTCGCTACCTCTCGTTGTATGATTGAATAAGCTTGTTATGAGAGTGTTATGCACTTGTCAAGTCTTTGACAGTATTCCTAGCGATATCTATTCTCTAGTGATGCTTAGATATCTCTTATTAAGAAAAGTAAAAGTTTTGTAAAATAATTCTATGCCATTATCTATCATACTCAAAGGATTGTTTGTTGGGTTTTTCATCCTCCGAATTTTGGAGGGTTTTCCTAGGGTACATCATGTGTCTTATGGATTGAATAAATTGTGTGTTTGAATTGTTTATGAGATCTACATGCATTGGATTTGTTTATCAAAAGTTTTAAAGTTCAATTATCTTCAAATTTTCTCAATCATTGACATGGTATCAGAGCAAGGTCGTGCAAGAGCTTAGTATTGTGCAAACATTCTAAACCTACATAGATCTTGAAGCATTGAGGAAATATTGAAACAATGGCATCAATATCTGTCTGACTAGAATCTCGACTTGAAGGCACATCGAAATTCAACACATGGAAGGTGAGAGTGATAAAAGTTCTCAAAGAGAATTATCTTTACTCCTTTGTGACCACCATGATCGAAGAGACCACTCCAAATGTAGGAAGAACTAATTACAAGAAGAATCAAGCAAAGGAAAAGAGGATCATATATGACTTGGTGAAGGACAACCTCATGTCGATGATCACACCATTGAAGACGACAAAGGAGTGTTTTGACACAAACACAAATATTTATGAGAAGGAGGCCCTTACTCAAAAGAGGGATTTGAATAACAAGTTGCACAACATGAAGATGGAAAGAGATGAGACCGTAGCTTCCTTCTTCACAAATATTTCATAAATGAAGGATCAACTTGCAAGTATCAATGTGGAGATAGATGAATATGTTCTTCATCAAACCTCCACCAAAGGGATCCCCACCTCATGGGAGACATTTCTTGTTGCGGTAAATGGAAGAGAGGAGCAACCCAACTTCGAACTACTTTGTCATGATTGCATTCAAGAATAAAGGTGCATCCAAAACAAAGTAGTGCATATTAAGGAGGAGAATCTAGCTCTCATGAATAGAACCAAGAAAGAGAGGAAGCCATTCGCTCCCAAGAAGTCCCTATGTGCAAAGAATAAAGAGATCAATAAATATTTTTACAAATCAAAGATTCTATGTTTTTATTTTCAAAATCCGGGACACTTTATATGGGATATCCGGTGAAGAAAAGAAAAGAAGGAAGATTTCATGCTTCCACAGTTGTAGAAGAAAATTACAAAGAAGATGGACCTAAAGAGGAAGAGACAAGGATGGAGGGAGTATTACCGCATCTCTTCCTTGTTTGGATCTCTCATCATAGGAGAAGATACATGGATAATTGATATTGG
Source organism: Pseudotsuga menziesii (assembly GCA_001517045.1). Lineage (NCBI taxonomy): Eukaryota > Viridiplantae > Streptophyta > Pinopsida > Pinales > Pinaceae > Pseudotsuga > Pseudotsuga menziesii. Next base: position 207,632 of record LPNX011143893.1, read on the forward strand.
TGCTTCAAAGCACATGTCAGGATGCAAGGGTGCAATCTCCAACACAAAAGAGAAACGGTTTGCATGCATGGTAGAATTGGGAGACAATTCCACATACTCAATACAAGGATTTGGATCCACATCCTTCCAGCCGAGTTTGAGAGACACACTGCATGTGGAGAACATTCTTTATGTCCCTGGTTTGAAGAATAACCTACTATTTGTTTCTATCCATTAATATAAAGGCTTTGGAGTCATCTTCATGGAGAATCAAGCATACATGTGATCGAAGAACCATAACATTGATACGACTACTATTATTGGAGTTTGAGAAGGAGGACTTTACAAGGTCCTAGAAATATATATTGCATCCATGACACATCATACTATCATCCCATGTGATATTTGACATAGTATACTTGGACATCTCCACTTCAGAGCACTCCCTGGTTTGCAACGAATGGTTAAAGGTATGCATAGTTTTGATTTTGTACATGATACTATTTATAGAGGTTGTGATTTAGGAAATAATGTTAAAAAGAAGTTTTCTAGAAACCATACTAGATCTAAAGGCATATTATATTTAGTGCACTCATATGTGTGTGGATCCATGTCTTCCCCATCCTTCAATGGGAATTTCTGCTATGTTTCATTCATCGATGATTTATCTAGTAAGGCCTAAATTTACTTCATGAAATCCAAAAGTGAAACCTTAAGTAAATTCCAAGAGTATAAATCTTTAGTTGAGAATCAGACAAGTAGACATATTCGTGCTCTAAGCTCTGATAATGGTGGAGAATTCGAATCAAATGGTTTTAATGAGGTTTGTAGTTATGCAAGGATATGTAGACAATTAACAGTTCCTTACAACCCTTAGCAAAATGGGGTTCTAGAGAGAAAGAACAAAATTGTTTATGAGGATGCAAAATCCATGCTACATGATCAAGATCTAACTTCTTAATTGTGGGAAGAAGCTACTAGTACAAAAATGTACATACATAACATAAGTTTGCATGTAGTTCTTTATGAGAAAACACCGTAAGAGGTGTTCACTGGTGAGAAACCAAACATATGACATCTTTGAATTTTTGGATGTCCTATGTATATTCACATTCCAAGAGAAAAGAGAACCAAGATGGAACCTTCTGGAAAGAAGGGAACTTTTGTTGGCTACAGTGAGACCTACAAGGAATTCATAATATATGTACCTGGTGAGAGACATGTTGAAGTTAGTCAAGATGTGACTTTCGATGAGAAGGAAACATTTGAGCAGTCAAAAGAGCTTGAATGTGATTGAGAGACAAAGGAGGCAAAGGCTTCTATATTTGAGGATCATGATGATGATTCTTTCCATTTTGATGTTCAGAGGGAGAATCCAACAGAGCATGCAGAGCTACCAATCATTGATGAACCAACTAAACTAGTTGATGAACCTCCTGTAAAGAGGATGTCTGCATGGTGCCGAGATGTATTGAGAGATGCTCAGAAGCATGTAGCACCAATAAGCACTTCCAGAGAACACAAGAAACCTGATAGGTATTCAGGATATGTTGCATTCATGAGCAACTTTAGTGATTCAAAACCTTCATCATATGAAGAGGTTGTTGAGGAGCAAGTCTAGAAAGATGCTATGATAGAGGAATATCATTCTATTCTAAAGAATGATGTTTGTGATATTGTTCCTAGACTTGAGAGGAATTCAATTGTAACTTCTATATGGATTTACAAGATAAAGCATGTTGCGGATGGTAGTGTGGAAAAGTACAAATACAGGTTTTTTTCTCATGGCTTTTCTCATAAAAAGGGCATTAATTATGAGGAGACTTTTTCTCCAGTGGCCAAGTATACTACTATTAGATATATTATTTGACTTGCATCACTATTAGGATGGAATCTTAACCAGATGGATGTGAATACTTCCTTCCTTAATGGTGAGCTTGAGGAAGAGGTTTGCATTGAGAATCCTAAGGGTTTTGTGATACATGGGACGTCCCATGTATGCAAGTAGAATAAATAACTGTATGGGTTAAAACAAGATCCTCGAGCTTGGTATTCTTGAATAGTTAGTTATATTCATAAACTAGGTTTCTTTGAAGAGTGATGCAGATTCAAAACTTGTACTTCAAAGTAGTGGAGAACCAACCTATGGTACTAGTTCTATATGTGGATGATATTTTCCTCACTGGAGAGGAAAGAATGATTGTTGAGTGTCTAAGGGATCTTTCCTTAGAGTTTGAGATGAAATACTTAGGTCTTATGCACTACTTCCTAGGCCTTGAGATTTGGCAGAGGAATGATGAGATATTTCTATCTCAAGGGAAGTACACTATGGACATCTTGCACAGATTTGGCATGATGGATTGTAAATCCATAAATACTCATATGGATTCCAATTTGAGGAAACTCCATGAGACTAAGACTAGATCGGATCCAATGGACCCCACATTATACATACAATCGATTGGCTCATTAATGTACCTGATACACTCGAGGCCATACATTTTCTATGCAGTTAGCATTTTGAGTATGTTCATGACTGATCCTAGACACATACATTGGGTTGTAGGTAAGCATATTTTGAGATACCTCTGTGATACATTTTCTTATGGACTCAAGTATGCCTCCAATAGAGGATTTTTATTGCTTGGATATATTGATTTTAATTGGGGTGGCATCATTGCTGATTGGAAGAGCACTTCTGGTTATTGTTTCAGCTTGGGTTATGTTATGATTTCATGGTCTAACAGAAAGTAGGGTTCAGTAGCCCAAATCACCATAGAGGATGAGAACAATTCTACTAGTACTGCTTGGACAGAAGCAGTGTGGCTGAGAAAGGTACTTGGAGGATTGTTCGGTGTAAAGCTAGCTCCTACAATGATTAGGTGACTAGAGTTGTATAAATCTTTCTGAAAATCATGTGTTCCATGTCAAGTCGAAACACGTAGAAATGAAGTATCACTTCATTCAAGACATGGTCCAGAACTGTATTGTAAAATGTCATTACATAGCTATTGATGAGAATATTGCATATGTGATGACAAACCCTCTATCTATGATGAAGTTCAGGAACTTCCGAGATATTCTTAATATGGCATAGAATGTCTCCCTCCCTAAGAGGGAGTGTTAAATGTACAACATCAGGAGTCATTATCCATGAGACTTGTGTTGTATCAAGTCTGGAACTTATGTTGTATTAAGTTCAGAAACTTATGTTGTATTAATTTAAGAGCTTGTGTTGTATCAAGATAGCATGTTGAGGTCATGAGATATTCTTGTATTATGATCTTATGTTGGAATCTAGAATATTCCTAATCTTGTTGAGTTCATGGAATCCCTCACTCAGGAGCAAGATAAATTGGTAATGATGGGCACCATCAAACATTCCAAAGACCAAGCTTTTGTTGCTGGGGATTTGAGGGTGGATTCAAAAGGAAAGAAGAAAGCCAAAAGTCCACCTAAGCAAAAGAGAGACCAGAAAAAGTCTCAAGAGGATCCCTCAGGCTCCAAGAAGAACTCCCAGAAGAAGAAGAACAAAGGAGAAATGAGCAAGTGCGCATACTACAATAAGGGCTATCATCCAGAGAGCTCTTGTATGAAAAAAGAAAATTGATGTGTTGACCCAACTCCTAGAGAAGAATAACATCTCCCTTCATGAATGTGAAAAGAAGAGGGAAGGAGGATCAAATTCAGATGACACAGAGAGAGTACATGCCTTGGTTTCCAACACTTCAAGGTCATCCACCTTCATCATTTATTTTGGAGATTCTAGACACATGGTTTTGACAAGAGATACTTTCTCCTCTCCTGATGATTCGAAAGGTCCAAAAATTGTCTTGGGAGATGACTCTGTTACTGATAGTTTGGGGAAGGGTAGGATTGATCTTGACCATGGTTCCCAGTGATGTGTTGTATGTCCCAGGTCTTGTTGCTAACCTCTTGTCAGTTTATCAGATGACCCACAATGGGTCTCCTAAGAAAGTCATATTTTCTCCAAATGAAGTTGAAATCACAAATATTTCAAATGGTAAAGTCATAGAAAAAGGTGTTGTGGATCACAATTCGAAGGTATACAAATTTTCCCATTTACTACCTTTATTAAACCCTTGCGATCTTCCACTCATGATAATGAATCAAGCAAGATTTAGCATGATATATTTGGTCATCTTAACTACAAGTATATTTCAGATTTGAGTGTCAAAGACATGGTCAGAGGATTACCAAAGATCAAGTTTTCTAAGGGATTCTGCCAAGTTTGCATCCTAGAAAAACACTCAGAGCACAAGTATGAGAGAGTTAGTCATAAGCGAACTTCTACTCCCCTTGAGTTAATCCACAATGACATTGCTGGTCCATTCCCTCATATTTCCATGAGCCAAGCAAAATATGCACTAACCTTCATAGATGAATTTTCCAGGTATTGTTGGTTCTACTTCCTAAAACACAATTCTGAAGTTTTTGACCTCTTCAAGGTATTTCGATCCTTGGTTGAGAATTGGTATGGGAGGAAACTCAAGATCCTCAAATATGTCAATGGTGGTGAGTATGTAAATTTGGATTTCATCCATTATTGTGAATATGAGGTATCCAGATGCAACATTCTAATCCTTACACACCTCATCAAAATGGTGTTGCTGATAGGAAGAATAGAGCACTTAAGGAGATGGCAACTTGTATGATGGAGTCTAAAGCTTTTCCGCCAAATTTTTGGGCTGAAGAAATAAATTGTGCATCATATATATAGAATATGGTGTCTCAAAATAATCTTGATGGTATTACTCATTTTGAAGCTTGGAGTGGGCACAAGCCAGATGTGACCCATTTCAGGATTTTTGGCTCAAAGGCTTTGGTTAGAATTCCAACTGAAAAGAGGAAGGATTTGCAACCCCAAATCCAAGAGTGCCTATTTGTTGGGTATTATTAAGATTCAGAAGGATACAAGTTGATAAAATTCAGCACTAACAAATCCTTCATCGAAAGGAGTGTTTAGTTTGAAGAAGATCCTTTAGCAACAGTTGAAGTTGGAGAGTCCTCTTCATCACCACAACCATTGATTGTAAGTGAAGAGACTAATGAGTTTGCTGATTCTGATATGTATGATAATTATGATTTAATTGCAGATCCTAACAGTCCTAAAATACCAAAATGGGAAGCAAGTACCATTCATGTAGTTGGGGAACTAGCTAGGAATCCTAGTGACACTAGGAGGACTAGATCTCAATTTGAGAGTGCCCTTTCTGTGAAAGATACACTATTTACTGAGAAGTGCTAATTGATGGTTGAATATGACCCTCATAAATATTAATATGCATCAGATGACCCAATATGGAAAAAAACCATGAAGGAAGAATATAGCTCGCTCCAAAAGAATAACACATGGGAACTAGTGGATCTTCTCCCAAGGAGAAAACTAGTAAAGTGTAAGTGGGTTTATAAAACCAAATTTGTTGCTGATGGTTCAAATTTGAAATATAAGAAAATATTTGTATCTAAGGCATACTCACAAGTTCAAGGTATTGATTACAATGATACATTTGCACCAGTGGCAAAGATGGACTCCATAAAGATAGCTTTGGCCATTGCAGCTTCAAGGCAATGGGAGGTGCAGCACATGGATGTGAAGTGTGCCTTTCTACATGGAGATATGAATGAAGATATTTATATGCAACAATCATAAGGTTTTTAATCTAATCCATATTTATTGTGCAGGTTAAAGAAATCAGTGTATGGACTAAAGCAAGCCCCCAGGACTTGGTATGCCAAGATTGATGGCTTTCTGTTGTCATGGAATTTTTTTCGATGCAAGTCTGATCCGAATGTCTATTTGAAGATGATACATGGTTATTTAATGATTATTTTTTTGTATGTGTATGAACTATTGATAACAAGAATTTCAAAGAAAGAGATTTCCTCCTTGAAGGATGCAATGAATCATGCCTTTTCTATGACAAATTTGGGATTGTTGAGTCAATTCTTCGGTCTCGAAATTTATTAATCCCAACATGGAATCAAAGTTCATTAGTCCAAGTATGCTTCAGATCTTCTTAACAACTTCAACATGAAGGATTGCAATCCAAGCAAGACTCCATTCCTTTCTGGAGTTAAGCTTGAAGAAGCATGTTCTTCTCCTTTGGTAAATAATACACTATATAGGCAGTTGATTGGGTGTTTGCTTTATCTTACACATACTCAACTTGACATATCTTATGCAGTTAATGTCTCTTCCAGACACATGGATCAGCCTCATGAAATCCATTGGAAAGCAGCTAAAAGAATTCTGAATTTTGTTCAATGAACAAGAAATCATGGTATTTTTTATGCAGCAAAATCTGACATTAGAGGAAATTTCAACTCAAAATGGGCCTTTTAAGTTTTATTCAAATTCCATGTCATCATGTGTTAGCCAATGAAATTTATTTAAATTTGAAATACCGTATAGGTCTTAAACACTTTTTTAATATAAATTTGGGGATAGGTATTATAAAAAAAACTACTTTTTTTGTTTGTATTTTAGACATATCTCCCCGTGTTTTTACTCAAATTTCGATTAGGAGAGCTCGTTGGATGCAGAATTAAATTCCGCATCCAACGAGTACCCACTCGGCATACTTTTTACGGACCCCGCTACCCCAAAAACAAGAAATACCTGAAAAAATGGAATG